>JAHZND010004210.1:0-12234 GCA_027744115.1 Acrocyrtus sp. NNG-2020 | reverse complement strand
AGCCAGTATCCAATTATGGCGAAAATAGCCGCGGAGTAGATGAGCCGGACAGCAGTACAGCCGAATTGCAAAATGGATTCAATAATCACAATCGCACGGAGGTGTGATATAAAAAATCTGCACTAAAAGTAGTTATATTATGTGTTCTAGTTATGTAAACGTTAAACGGTTTATGCCATTTTCGGGTTTTAAGGCACCAAAATGGGTTTAGAGATGAGATTCGGTTATCTACATAGTACGTGCTCACAGATAACGGCCAACCCAAAAATCACTTTTCTTAACATTAATAATATTTTAGTAAAATTCGAGCATTCATCACTTCTCTTGTATACATTTGGCAGAAAAGGACAGTCGTATTGTGTTAGTAAAGTAAGCATAAAAAGTATATAACTTTGATGTTCTCTATCAAACTTAGGTATTTTGTTTGGCGGATAAACTGCATTTTCGAAATATTAAATTGGAGGTTATAATGAGCTTTTTTATTTTTTCAAATTATCTCATTTACGCCTATCTGCAAATTTTGAGTTTTGTTTATCTATTCTCTACAGTTTTATCACGATTGCATAGACAGTAGTGTAATATGTACTTAGTTTTACATGTTATCGTTGCCTTATTAAATTGGATCTTTCTAGATTAATTCAAAACCGTTTAAATTAAATATTGAAAGTCTTCATTCGTATATTTCTAATTTTAACGGTCCTGAAATAATCCTGTGTGTTCTGTTGTTCTATATACACATGAAATATATAATTTATGTATTGTTATATTAGAGCAAAGGTATGTACAAAAGACATTTTGATCCCACCAGCGGAGTAATTCTGTGGGTAGTAAAGAATTCTTTTTTGTAAATAAAGCTTAAATAATGTTTCGTTTCTTTTTGGAAAATGTAATTATATATGCTCAGTTGCTATTTTTATATAAAGATTTTTCGATTTCATTAACACCTGTTTAGAACATAATATTCACATTGAAAAACTTTCCATAAAAATTCAAGTTACAGTTATATTAATATGTAAATAATAAACAATCATGTCATTATTACTTTACATCCAAAGACAAGACATTAAACTATGCAGACGATCATGATCTTCCACTCTTACCATATAAAGAACTAGCATGACCATTTTCTCTCTGGACTTCAGTAATGCACATATTTCTCGCGTTTTCTTATACTGCCTAGAACATAGCCTTATCTTCCATAAAATCGCTAATACCATACATTAAACAAAAGTTTGACTTTAGACAATATAATAATAACAGAATATAATATAAATTGAAAAAAAAACTGATGTCAAAATTACAAGCTTTGAAAGGCTTTTTGATATAAAAACCTACACAGTTCCCTGATAACTCCAAGACGCAGATATTCTTGATTAGGCATACGCAGATATCTTAGAACGATGCATAATTCTAGTACTTTACATTAGCGATAATAGCTGACAAACTTGTAAACTGTGGCCCTTAGACGATATTTAAGTCAAAAACCTCAACGAGTGATCGAATCGAGTCCTTGAATAGTCTCCTTTTTAAGCACAGGTAGTTTCAACTACATGTTTGGATTTATTCTAGTACTTTAAGAACTTTTCCCATTGCGATAGTCTTGCCTGTATCAAAATAAAAAAGTTAACAAATCTTGCATTAGTTGAATTTACTATTTAATTATAAATTACAGCCGAAAAATCTAGATGTATACAACATATAATATAACTATTACACTATAAACTCTTACCTTCATCTCTAATAGTAAAGCGCCCAAGTTGAGGAAATTCTTTAAAGGGTTCCATACAAATTACTCCTTGGCATTCTAATCTCATAATTGCCAGTTGGTCTTGTTTAACAAATCTTGGACGTGCTTTTGACTTTTCACCAGTTTTTTTATCAACTAGACAAAGTAAGCCCTATAAAAATAATAAAAATGTCATTTCCATTTATTTTAAGCACTCAGATATTCATTTTGATTTGATGGCTCTGAAAAATGAGTTTCCATTTACTCGACTTACCTTAACCGTTACTTCTTCAGCTACAGTATGAATATGCATTACCGCCGAGTAGCCTGCACAAATGATACTTTTGTGCTCCAAAATAGCTAGCTATTATATAAAAATTAATAAAATTATATAAATCAATATTAAATTTTACCATTTTACGTATTATTATTAATTTTCAATCAAGTGTTTTGAAATTCAAAATTTAAATAGGTACTTACTTGAGCATCGAAAATTTTGCCCACTTTGCATGGGTTGGAAGGGTCACATAAAATAAATCCGGAAGATACATCTTCTTCTTCAATTCCTTTTAGCTTAATTTTGACATTTTCACCAGGGCCAACTGCCGTTACTTCGTCATCATCTGACCACAGCTGGTCAACAGTTACGTTGGTCTTGTTGGGCATTAAAACTAAATTTTGTCCTTTTCTGGCTTGGCCTGACTCAACCTTTCCCAACACTACAGTACCCATGTCTTTGAATTTTGTCCACAACCGGAAGCATAAAAGGACCGTCAAGTTTACGATCTAAGGAGGGCAATCCGTCAATAAATGGAATAAACGGCGTCCCACTGCAAAGCACATGAATTCCAATTTTAAAAAACATTATATTTGATCAATTTGCAAAAACCTTTCTCGTCAATTTATCCTGCCTGATTGCTAATATCTGGTACACTTACGAAAACCACGAACAAACACTTGGATCTACAGGGTCCTTCAGTCCAGATATTGTAACTTATTATCATTTATGATCTTACTAAGACAGCCAAATCAGCTTGTGCAGCTCCACTTATCATGTTAGGCACAAAACTTTTGTGACCTGGAGCGTCCAGGATTGAAAAGTGTTTTTTATCAGTTTCAAAATAGGCTCTTCCAACTTCTACGGTTTTCCCCTTCTCTCGTTCCTCCAGGTTAGTATCTAATGCCCATGAAAGGTACCAAGTTTCTCTGTTCTTTTCTTTTGCCTCTCTTTCATATTTTTCCAACGTTCTCTTATCCACCATTCCAGTCAAGTACATAATTTGTCCACCGATTGTCGATTTACCAGCATCTGTAAAGGCAAGTTAGTTTCAATTTTTAGATAGAAAGGAACAAAGAACCGTTTCTGAGAAATGTAATGTCTAATTCAATCTTCGTCGAAATAATTACTACACATACCGACGTGACCTATAAATACAACATTTATATGTTCTTTCTTGCTCTTGGTTTCTTCCGGCCGCACCGGTTTCTTCTTAATTCTAGCTACATGTTCTTCTGCTTCTCCATCCTCATCATCATCACCATCTGGCGTCGAGGCATCTTCTGCTGCATCCTCCCAACTATCCGGCGCTGGGTCTCTCGATTTAGCTGGTGGTGGATCATCTGGACTTGGAGTTTTGTCTACTTCCATTGCACTTTCATTCGCACCTGCAATAAATTTTGATTTTTTTATTAGAATTGGCGAAAGAAATGGTTTGTAATTGTTTTAAAAATGCCAACTTTTATTTTATTTTACCTGGCGTAGCGCTGGAAGAATCATCAGTAGAGTTAGTTGCTGTTGGTTCTGATTTCACCAGGAACGAAGGCACAAATTCTGGAGCATTTACATTAAGTCTAGAAAAAGCGGATGATGGCACGCCATCTCCTTGGTTGTTTGGGTCCCCTGTACCCCACGCGTTATCCTGAGTAGTCATCTTTGTGTTAGACAAAGAAACTAAAAAACAAAAATTAATGTCTATTGTTCATTTCAGTACATTGCCTTAGGATTAAAATTAGAGTCTTTTAAGCCTATGCAATGCATAACGAATTGACTCTCAAACAAATAACATAGCCTATTCTTTCGCCGCATATCAAATACACCCGACGGAAACGTAAGCTTATTAACGAATAATAAAAGCAGAATGCGTAGGTAGTTTAGTGCAGTTGCTTCAGTCGGTAAACGCTAAGCAAGCACCTTGAATTTGAAATACATGAATTATTGACTTTACCAATAGTGACTAGTTATCAGTTATCACAAAGTTCATGACTTCATTCTATCTACCCACCCCAATTTCTAATTACTAAGGCTATACTTTGCTTACTTTCCGTCTCCAATAACCCGTGCCAGAAAAATTTAAAACCTAATCCTCGAAGAGGCTTTTTTGAGCAATTACTATTCTTCCACAGCTCCTCTAAAAACCCCTCATTCTTTTTTAACTCAATTTAATAGTTATATTCTTCGGGGAAGCACAACCCTAAATGAAAATATTGAAGATTATTTCCCATTTTCCCTATGCTGCAGTAATAACCATAATCAACTTTCTAAACTACTTCTTTCCATAAACTTATTTAGTATTACTACCCACTAGCATATTCCCAATTTGCTTTGATAACTGCAAGGTGCATTACATTACATTACACGGTCAAACTTTTGTTTAACTTAACACCCTCCCAATTTACTACCTTTTAATTAGCTGAGCGGCGTAAATTAACAGACAAAAATGTGTCTTCGGCGACCCCACATATATGACATATGTTGAGTTTTTTTTAGCCTCCTACTAAACACCTAACAACCCAACCAAAAAATCTCCGCAATCAAAACCAACAACCACCACCTTAAATACAATTAGCCCACTACTCATACCGCACCATACGAATCCGTCAATTTACATCCACATGTGTGACAAGCACACCACCATTCTCCTCAGTACAAAAAATACCTTAAATATATAATACTCCCCAGAAGTCATATTTTTTTATATTCCATTCCAAAACTTACTTTACGTCAGTGTCGAAGCGAAAAACGGGAAATTCGTCAAATGCACGGGCACAAGTACACTTGAGTCAGTTGGAAGGGTGTGCGTTATTGCAAATTTTTAATTATTTCCACACCTTATCCAAGAGAAATCTGTTCGGTTTTTTTAATCCAAGATATAAAAATTGGTTATTTTCCCACATTTACACTTGTATTCACGCACTTCCCTCACACACCACATTAAGAATGTATCGAAAAATGAGAGAAGAGGACAGGAGTGAAGTTGAAAAACGAGCCGAGATCTTCTGTACTGTGTGCTCCTCTTCACGTACATAGTAGTACCCAGCAGGGTTCGCACACTACTCCAACTCCACCACTCGCAATTCACAAAACACACAACGTCACTTACAATCCTTTCGCTTTACTTCATTTCTATAGTACTACGTCCGTGTAAAAACGTAAACAGGCTAACGAGGTGTAAACGTGGTAGGTACCGAGTAGAGTACACCGCTGCGCTCTGCCAGTGCCAGTGTAGTAGCAAATAGCAGAGGAGGATGATGATGTATCTTATCCATATCCATCATTACTACTTTTTAGGTATGCCATTTACGTGAAGGAGTACGTACCCTCTACCCTTGAAACGTAGATTTTGGCGTAAAATTTTTTTTTCAAGTTAATGCAAAATGCAAATGACGATAATCCATTGAGGGAACGTGTTTGATTATCCTTCTAATGTTGGCGAAGATGAGAATTATTTAGCATAGGAAGGAATGGGAGGAAAACTTGATGGTGTGAATGTGAATGTGTTTGGGTGGTGGTGTGCTGGTGGGAGGTGGTGGGCAATGCGAAAAAAGAGGATAATATTTATTGAGATGAGATAGAGGTTGAGTTGAGGTTAGATTTTGCTAGAGAGAAGAGGTGAAGAAATGTGAATGGAAAGGAACTAAATGGAAGAGCCAAGAGCGTGTCGCTTCTTGGGCCTTGGGTACTGTACTTCACTTATGTACCTGTGTGCTGAATGATTCGCTGTCGGGATAGAAATGGGAGTAGGAAAGTATGCACGCTGCCAGCGTAACTAAAAAATAAGTAAAGCGTCTACGCTGCACGAGAGCGAGATGAGAGAGTGAGAGCATCAGCATAGTATGTCGTATGCGTAGTAATATAAATAGCGGAAAAAAGAAAAAGCGACGAGAGCAGCAGCGTAGATAGAAATTAAGACATGCATTTTTAAAACTAAATATTGGCAAATTGGAAGTTGGAATGGTCTGGGAAGTGGGATGATCAATCAGATCAATGATAATGACGATCACGATCAATGACGGATGCTGCGTTTGCAAATATCTTTGGGATGCAGAAATGCAAGCAAACTTTTGTTTGGGAACACGGGCATCTATTCCTGAAAGCGTAAACATACACATAAGAGCCGGGGGTAAGCGTGATTTATAAAAGTGAAATGTGAAATGCAATTTTGCCGATCTATTATCATGGTGTAAAACGCCTCTAATGAGGATTCCATGACAATAAATTCGAATTATTATAAGTAGGGAAAGGTAATAAAGGACAAAAGAGATTTGCATGGAGTTGGACAGTTGGAGTCTCAATATGGCTTGAGTATGGTCTGGAATTGGAATCATGGATGCATGATGCATGCCTTATCAACTATGTATTGAGATTGAGATATTTATGTATGCATGCATGGAATGAAGAATGACTCTTTAGATCGAGAAGACTCAATCAAGATAGAGTCTCGAGTCTCATCTCATCATCAGGTGTCAGGAGGTGCTACAGCCTACAACTTGCTGTCACCACTGCCCTGTAGGGTCAGGGTGTATGCAAAATAAACGGGCAAGGGCCGTGTCTCGGTTTCCGTGTCGGACTGTGATAAGACCGTGGGAGTGGACGACAAAAGGGCATGATAATGATAAATGGGGGCAATGGTGATTGATTAGTCATCATTTCTATTATTATCCATGATAATTTATTTATTTTGTACACGAAAACAGGATTTAAAATGATCCTGGATCTAGAGATTAGAAAGGATTGTCAAAAGAAACTACCCAGGCAAAACTAAAGCCAATGCAATTGCAGGCAGATGAAAATTGACATTCAACATGAACATGACGCAAATTAACGATATTTTATACCTCATTTTGAAGCCAGTTAGATTTAATTAAATATATGTTTATGTTTAGGTAATAAATAAAAAATGTAGTATTATTGTCACGGCTTTTAATGAGTTTAACTGGCCTCTGACCCGAAACTCCATTGTCTCCATTCCAAAATGAAAAATGCATTCTAAAATTCCCCCAGAAAGATATAATACACAAAGCCAAGGCGGCAGTGGCAGTGCAGTGCAGTGAAATAAATACCTAGGCTGTGGTGTTTGTTGTGTTATGCTGTGAATCACAATCACAGCCAGCCGTGATGATGTGAGTGAATGTGAGCCGACCAAAAGCCGAGTCTCCTCAACTCAAACAGACATCATATGACAGGCATGATTTTTACTGTGAAAATTGGGGAAATACATAGAGAGTTTAGTTTACCGGTGAAAGCTGGTTTATTTGTCATTTCAGGTTGACACGAGGTCTTCATAATAACATAACATGAATACAACTAGAAAGAAAAGAAGCTGAAAAAATGTGCCGTTTTTCATGTTTTTATTGAATTTCGTCTTACTCCAACTCTCTCTCAACTCTACATCTTGCTAACACACTAACACTGGAGTCCAGGGACTGAACTCTGGACTGCTTGCTAATTAATTGAATCTTCAAGAGACTCGACTTTCTATTGTCTGAGTCACTGCAAAAAAAATTGAAAATGACTTCCTTAGGATCTAAAACTGTGATTCTGATGGATCACTCCGAACCACTCCTGGAGGCAAGTGGAGTCGGTATTGAAATTGAAGTTGGTGTCGCAGGATCCTCCCGTCTTCGAGGTCGGAAGATGGCACCAGAGGATGAAAGATTCAAAGGGACTAACAATGATTGGAACTACATTACTTCGTTTGTTCCTCCAGTAATGAAAACTTTATGGACGTGCGCAGTGGAGAACGTGATTGAGTATACAAGAATTATTTACGATGTATTTTCGGATGAGAGACTTCTTAGAATCCTACTGTGTCAAAGTGGTTTGGACCAAACACAATGGCTGAACTCTTGGGATTCAGCATTTGCGAGTGGGAGTGGGAAGTCCTTGAACAATAGCAGCAGCCCGCAAACTATTTCTTATGTGAGCAAGATATTCTCCTTTATTTATCATTTATGTACCTATTTACCTATATAAATATTATGCAGTGAAACGTAAAAAATAGCTAATATTAATAGTCATGACCTGATATCTGATAAATGAACTACAGATAACTGAAGCATTTGCAAATGCTGGCCGTCCTCCGCCATCCAAAAAGCAGTCAACGGGTTCTCTTGCTGGACTTCAAAATGGAATCAAGGTAGCTGTGGAGGGTTTGTCTCAACCATCTCCTGCTCAAACTGCAATGATGAATGGCAAAAGAGCACCAAAGGTCAATAACAATCGCTGTTAGTATAATAGTTAAATCTTTATCTTTACGTAAAATGCCATGCAAAATAAAATATATCTTTTTCCAGCCAATGAATCGTGGAAGAGTCATCTGCATTACTTCGCTCACAACAGAAGCCTTTGGGATGATTTCAATGGAACATATCGAGGAGCTCTTTCTGACAGCCGTTACTTCGCAAAACAGGATAGCTAGTGCTTCAGACCAGTAATAATAATAAATCACATAACAAGTTGCAAACAAACCTTTTTAAATGAGATAGAGGAATGACAGTGACAGTTTCCTCTAACTTTTCATCGCTGCTAACCTTTTCACTTTTCAGTTGCATGGTATAATAATAATCTAGAAAAATTATGATATTTTTAGTTTGCTGCCAATTGTGGAATGCGAACTAGTCTTAATATCTCTCCACAGTCTCCACCGACAAGATAAATCAAGAGTTTTGTCGCGACCTCTCCACGATCTTTCTGGGTCCGTGCGAGCCNGAACTAGTCTTAATATCTCTCCACAGTCTCCACCGACAAGATAAATCAAGAGTTTTGTCGCGACCTCTCCACGATCTTTTTGGGTCCGTGCGAGCCGAAGTATACGTTGTCACACCGGATAAGTTCACTGATAAAATGATTGAAATGTACATAAATACATACCTGTAAAAATACCAAGGTATTTTAAACTATGGAGAGTTTCTGTATTTTAGTATAAAATAAAATATTTGTATACAATAAAATACAGAAACTCTCCATAGTTTCAAAGACCTTGAAAAATACCTTAATGCCATATATAATATGTTTCGGCAGCAATAAGCCCCAATTCCTAGAAAGAAATGATTTTTTATTGACTATGGTAGAGTAGATAAATCACTAATATAATATAACACTGGTAAATTCTAGATGCACACAGCACCACGATTTGGTAATATCAACAGTAACCAATATACCGATGAAAGAAGAGCAAAATGCAGTTTCAAGCAGCAATTATGATGTTCCATTGTTTCATGCGAAAATGCCCACCACCACAAGCGAAACAAAGACGCTTAAGTGGTCTACCCCAACTGCTGCAAAAAATGGTTCCGGGCTTTGCCCTGCTGGGGCGATTTCACACTGTGCTTCAGCAACTCGCATTACTCCGGTTGATGTAAATAGGTTAGTTCACAACGAACAAGTATTTTACTGGATCGCTTTGTGAGTTATTCAAGAAGTTGCGAAACTTTGCTCGTTTTAGCCGACCATCCACCTGCCTTAGTAATTTCGTAGTTAATGGCCGCTCAGTTTGGTTAGAAATTCCAACGAGGAAAGGTATACCTACTTTTGAATATAATTTAAATACCGTTTGTCGCCTTGGATTTTAATTAATTCAGGTTCACAATATTGTAAATGAATAAGACACCAATACATTTCATTGTATGTATTGTATTTATAGGAAAACAAGCAACTCATGTTTTAACGCCTCATGGTCCCGAAATGTGGATGCACGTGATGGAATCAAAAAGCACCTTAGAAGATCTTCCAGCTATTTCCGAAGGGATTGGTGGAAGAGTAACCGATTACCGAATAGCAGATTTTGTGAATTTCATTAAGTCAAATACATTAATTCCATACCCACCAGGACATATGGAATACACTCAAAAACTGAAATATGAAAAAGATGGAGGTTCATTCATACGACGAAGATCCAGCAGTATCGAGGAGGGGAAGAAGCCCGTGGAATCAGCGAAATCAAGATTACTCAAAAGAACGGCTTACTGGCCCCTGACAATGGGAAGCTCAGTTTTGTTTTCCTTATCCGCAGTAAGTGTGGCAATATTTTGTCCAGTATATTATTTCTTGGCAGCGCAGGAGGAATGCAACGGTACGGACGAGTTTTTCCAACGGAAAATATTTCACGTTTATCATTTTATTTTAGCACATTGACAAGCTGCTAACTCTTGTTCCGAATGAAACTATTAGCGAAATCGACAAAGTAGAATGCGATAAAGTGATCTGGGCATTGATGTCCCTGGAAGCAAGGGGTGATGCTCCTCCTGTGCCATCGTCACATTTCAGAAAGGGAATGAAGAGGTAACTATAAATATAAATTAATTATTAAATTCGTTACCAATATCTGAGCCTTTAAGTTTATTTTGACCCCTTCATTTATTTGCTTTGTATTTTGTGTTGAAAAATGATTTTTAATTTTTCGTAGGGATGAACAGTGGAAAATGGTGTATGGAGAACTAGAAACATTCATTAGAGCAAACCTTCATTCAGATGTGCACAAAAAGGTCCTGGAGTGTTTGTTGGAAAGCAGGAGTACCGATAAATCAGCTCCTGTATCAGATCCTCGGCTCCAAGATAATGGCAACGGAGATAAGGGAACTAAATCTGGAAAAGACACAAATGACACATCTTTGGCTGATATTAAACAGTGAGTGGTTTCTTTTGTTAAGTCAAGTTGGAACTTGGAATGGAAGCAATGAGATTCATGGAAATTTGAATCTTTTAATTACAGTATTGCAACGACCCCTAAAAGCCCTGTGGTGACCGATTCCCCAATGTCTCCCCCAATGAGTGGAACTGTAGACAGTATGGATCATTCCGAAACTAAAATATGCAAACCCAATTTACTCACATTATGGATGCAAAAGACAGAAAAGAGAGACCTCCGAATACTTTCTGGTGGGAAATTATATCCACACATGGCATCAGCAAATTCTGACCAAGAAGTTACTGGTACTAAGTCTAGTAGAAAGAATGAAGCTTAGAATCATGACCTAATTCGCAAATAATCGTAAAGTTTAATAGATAGTTTTAGGAAGAAAGGTTTTATCTTGTTTACTTTGTATCTATCTACTTATTTATGTCGTATATATTTATAGTAGCTTTTTCCAAAACATATTATAATTTGGTTGTATCTCTTTCATCTGGTAAGCTCTATTTAGATTGTGCTGGGTTAACTAACTATCTACATGAATTGCTTTTGCAAATAAAATTTGTAAAGTCTTTTAAATAATATCTGCAAATAAATATTTCTATTTATTTACAAATGTGCATTCAATTTCGAAATTTAAGGACACAATTCAAGTAGATAAAGAATTTTCAGACGACATTCTGTGAATTAAAATGTTCCATCCAATATGCATCTACAATCTAGGGAGTGACTGCAGACTCCTTATTTATGTTTGACAGTTGCAAAAAAAATTCGAATATAAATTCTTTTGGTTGGGCTGTATATCTGTAAATGCAGCACTTATTGTCTACGTATCTTATGTTGTTCTATCCTTTTCGGAATAAAACGATGAATGTTGTGTCATTCGAACCGCCTGTTTACGATATATCGAATGGTAGAATTCCCAGGTACATGAAGTGTCGCCGTAAGACCGAGAATGAGAATACATGTTTCGACTTCCACTTGGGCCATTCAAGACAGCGACCCAGATATTCGGAGTCAGGAGCGTCGATTACCCATGTTTCGATACCGCGAGGGCAGATAGGAGCGTTGGATGACTCTTTCTCAATGAGGAATGGAGTGGAGTAGGCCATTGCATTGTAAAGCCATATAAATCACACCTGAGCTTTTAATTATCAAGTATAAAAAATAATAATAAACCAGTGTTGCTGGCTTTCAATAGTTTCAATTAATCTTTCTCCAGGAGCATCATACATGTAGGCCAGTGTAAGTGATTGGAATAAACCGAGAGAAATGGAAAAAACTCCATATCTTACTACGCCGCAGTCGTTTACACTGGGATAATTGGAGTAACCATAATTTATTATTACTATTACCTATTACGGCATGGAAAGTTGAATCACTGAATACTCTAAGATACTGGCATCGGATCAGCTAATTCCTTAAATACGTCTATGCATGTCATCAAGATTTAAGCGGCCTACTATGCATAGTGCAAGTGTAGCCAATACACGTAATAGCCAATAGTGTAAGTAAACTCGATGAGCCTATAACTTCTCCGACGGATGTCCCATTTTTACATCGTAAATGCCATGGACATTCCCAATTAGTTAGCAGAAT
>JAHZND010004209.1:0-27879 GCA_027744115.1 Acrocyrtus sp. NNG-2020 | reverse complement strand
CTCCACCTTCCAATACAATTCTATCCAAGGGACCTCCGACTCCTCCACCTTCCAGCACAATCCTATCTAAGGAACCTCCGACTCCTCCACCTTCCAATACAATCCTATCCAAGGAACCTCCGACTCCTCCACCTTCCAATACACTCCTGTCCAGGGGACCTCCGACTCCTCCACCTTCCAGCACAACCCTATCCACTCCGACTCCTCCACCTTCCAATACAATCCTAACCAACGGAGCTGGAGCTACATCATCAGAAAACACACTATTATGGACGGACGTGCTTCACACAAAGAACACAAGTTCAATTGTTAGATGTTATTTTACCACAAATGAGAAGCTTTCGAAGATGGAACCGGACATTACCGTTGACAAAGATCTGGAATTTATTAAAAAGAAAGTTGAACTAAAGCCATCTACAGCCTACAAGTTTAGGGTTGCAGCAATTAATTCGTGCGGAAGAGGACCTTGGGGAGAGGTGAGGCTAATAATAATTGTATTTTATTATTAATTCATTGTTATTCACTATATTCACTATATTAGCCCATTTTAACAATCCCTCTTGTAGGTCAGCGCATTCAAGACGTGCCTACCCGGTTTCCCAGGTGCTCCTAGTTCGATCAAAATTTCCAAGTCTGGAGATGGAGCAACTATTGCTTGGGAGCCACCATTAAACACCCCCGGGGATATTTTGGAATATTCAGTTTATTTGGCAGTGAAGTCACCAGGAGGCGTTGTAAGGCTTTAATTTTTACTGAAATTTTTTACCGAATTGAATTGCCGAATTTTCTTGAGTTGAGTTCATTTCTTAATCTTTATGTAGGAGCCAAAGCCAGGCGTTCCAAATATGTCTTTTGTGCGGGTTTATTGTGGTCCATCTAACCAATGCAATGTGCCAACGGCGTCTCTCGGTCAAGCTCTGGTTGACACAACATCCAAACCTGCAATTATTTTTCGAATTGCTGCAAAGAATGACAAAGGATATGGACCAGCTACACAAGTCAGGTGGCTCCAAGGTATAGATACTTTACTTACATTAGTTTGTAAACTTGTTATGTAAACTTGGTTTCTGTAATTAACTCATGTAAATTTTAAATTCAATTAGAGTCCTCAGCTCCAAACTTTTCGTCGTCAAAAGGCGGCATTTTAAAAAGGAGTACACCATTTTCTCCTGCCGCGTCAGCAGCAAAACGGGGGAGAGCGGATTAATAGCAGCAAAATAATTTTTTTTCAAATTTACAGGTCTTTGTACCGAACCCAAAGCTTTGTTTATATACCTACTTACTAGTAGTAGTAAAGAAATTATTACTGAAAATTTTATCAGCTATTATTGTACAAAATAGATATATACAGGTTGCCAATTCTAATTTTTTCCAACAATTGTAAGTTAGTAAACTTAATAAATAAAGTCCCTTTTTGCTTCTTTTTTTTAAAAAAACATTGTTGTGTGTGGGTTTATACTTACTAAAGTTGTGTTGGTGGCATTTGCAGAGAAAATGGCATAATCGGCATTTATGATCGCACATTCCTTTTCATAAGGAAATCTGTTTCCGGTAATCTCAATCTCCTTTTTCTGTAAGTTCTCTCAGCAGAATTTTTTTTGACAACTAAACTTTCTATTGCACCGCAAGTTTGTCTTGCACAATAGTACAAAGTACAGCCCACCTCTGTTGAACTCTCATCATCACTCAGCAAATTCAAGTCTTTTAAAATGAGCTGTTGTAAAAATATGTACAATGGAATAATTACGACATAATGGCAAAACGCCTACATAACGCTGAACCATGAACCCTATGATTACGAATTAGCCTTTAGCAAGCATCACTCTATGCATTGTTTTATTGAAACACCGTTTGCACAGCATTCAGAACTGGGTTCGCACAGAATAACTGAAATTTTTGCTTGACACGAACTCATCCTACAAGCTGTACGTGAGATAAAGTACGAACATCAGAGGTAAATTTAGCTCATTTGATTAGACAACGGTTCTTGGCTAGCGCGTAGAATCAATTATTTTTGTTCTCCAAACCCCTTGTTTTGATTTGGTTTGTTTACATTTAATTTCTGTTATTTCATTCATTAAGGAATCAAAGCGCGTAATAATCACGCAATTTTTATGTTTAGTAAGTACTTTACAAGCTTAATCTTTGCGTGAGAAGATGATCTACTCTACTCTTGCATAACAGTAGTTGAAGAAACGTACGCCACGTTCCGCTCCTACACAAATAAAAATTGCATGATGTTTGCAAAAATCTTGACTAAAAGTTTTTGCCTATTGCTATCTTAATTACCAGAGTTTATTATCCAATACTGTGTATTATAATTGTAAACAAACTAATGAACAAGAATAAAATTATTTTTTCCAGCAAACTAATTTTACCATCTGTACTATATCTGTGAATTATAAATTTGAACAAATAAATTTGAATTATAAACAATGAAAAAATTTGCACAGAAAAATAGACAAAAATTTAAAGTTGCGTCAGGGGGCATTGGGACACTTATTACGTCTCTGGAATACCTCCTGAAACATTTTAATATTTATGGGCATAAGAGCGTGTGTGTAGGTTAATGCAGTAGCAGTTAATAAAATGTTCTAAGTTATATGGTGTGAGAAAATCTCCAAAGCACTGGAGTTGAGTAAGCAGTTTTTATTACCCATGTTATTATCGTTTTCATCACACACAAAGCTACTGTGTATGCTTGTGTGACTCATCACAACCTCTAAATTGAAAGTTTATAAATACATGACGTAAGCTATCATCGTTAAAGGAAAACTAAAAGTTTGCTAAATCGCTTAGTCCATTTAAAATTCTCTGTCCGAAGTGGAATTTTTCCAGGGTGGGAACTTGCATGCTGTGCCTCTACTAAAATACTCTCTGGAAAACGAATTTAATTTAGATGTAGCCACCCGATAATTAGTGGAGTACGCAAGTTGCAGGGTCAGCCAACTAAAAGCATAAAAGCGGAATGTTTTAATGACGCTGTTCCGTCGGAATGTAAATAAAATGGAGGAGGTAGTCGACAGATATAGACACAAAAAGTATCATTGAATCACCGTCATGGCATGGCTAATGCGTTCTGTATTTTTTGTATTCTGGCATACCACAGTATCTCCACCTCTTGCCGTTTTAAATTACATATTGTGAGTTCTCACAATAATGCAAACTATTTTTTTTGCTATTCATGTGTGAAGAATTTTATTGAAGAAGTGCTCTTCTGCCCTGGCAACGGCAATGGTAAAACTGGCAATGGCAACACGCTAACAACCACCATCAGTCTTTTCGTAAACCCCGTCTTATATCAGCAGATGTAGCAGAACCAGAAATCCATTGTTTGACCAAATTCCTCAATTTTACACGTCTTTGGAGTATCTTTTCTGTTCTAGCAGGTTGCAGTTGTTTAGTCTCGTGAGCAAGATTACTTTTTTTTCTACTTTCAAGCATTTTTACAGCCACAGTATTAAAAAAAATATATATATACTCCTTTTTCTAAAAAAACGAAAAGAAAAAAGTCTGGGTGGAATAAAATACACACGTACCTATACTACCTGTTTGGAAAGAAATAATCATGATCGCATGCCATTCTTTATTATGTACCTGCTGTATAAGAGGAGAGACTTGAAGAAAAGAAAGACATTATACTCATTATTACTATTATTACACTGCATCCACCAACTTAGCTCTCTAAATAGGGGCTTTAAAAATTCAAAAGTAGAAAATTTTTTTCTGCTTTCACCTATAATTTCAAAGTTTTTAAGAAATACATATTATATATCAAGCTATGAGAACTTTCATGGACAGAAAGAAAAAAAGCGTTCGTCTTAATAAGTATCATGATATGATGCTCATGCCATAATACATTTCGCAGTGGACTTGTTGGTTAGTCTGCTCATGTTTGAAGTTTGGAGAACCACAACCACGCTCTTTCCATTTTTTACAGCAATTTATGACCTCTTTAGCATTACTGCATTAACATTAACCTAAAAATGTAAGCCGAGTTTAGTTCCAACAGGGTTGCGTAGTAAACTGCAGACTTGATTATGTACATACACGTATCTGCTGTAAAGGGCATGTGCCAAAAGTCCAACTTTGTATTTTCTTTCTTTCGCTGTTGCTCTCTCCTCCCTGGCCAAACTTGAATTACAATGCGTAGGTACAAACACATATTTTCTGGAGTACGCCCGAGTAATAATGAGGATGCCGATGGGAATGGTCTTGGTAAGTTTTTCGAATGCTAACAAAGTCTTATAAGTAGACGCTGAAAACATGGTCGCAATAAGTGTATGTAAAAAAAATTTTAAAATGCCTGCGTCTCTGTGCATTGTTGCTCACTTTATTTATGATTTGGACTCTGTTTGGTGTTTACACTTTATTCCAGAATGACTGGTAAAAAATATGTATTCTTTATAGAGCCAAGCACGCTTCATGATTAGTCAAGTACAGAGGTAGAGAAGAGGAGACACATGGGCAAGGTTGATGATAAAAATTGTGAGAGGAAAATACCTGAGAAGGTTGTTAGGTTATATTTGAAGGTTATTTGAGTCGAAACTCGAGGAGACATATTATCATGACCATCATTCCACTCCATTGAGTGGAATACATAATATCAATAAAAAAAATGCTCATCCTTTACTGTTAAAGTTTGTACTGTGGTCCAACTTTAAATGAAATTTTTATTAAAATAAACGTATAAAATTTATTGAAAAAATGATGCACATTCTAGTTTCGGTCTTTTGTGGGGTACATTGAAACAAACTGGTTGTGATTTACAGCATTTTCGCTCCATGCAGATGCCATATATTGCCAATAACTTGTCCTGCACATTCGCACTGTAGGCAGCTATCTCACCTAATTCGCCACTGGTCTAATCTGATAGAGTGTACACCGGAAGCAATTTGCCATTACAAATTGGATATCGCTTAAAGCTCATACCAACGCAAATACACGAGCGTTAAAGGTTTTTGTATTTATTCGTTGTGCTTGCATTCACGCGAAAATGAAACTTTAAGGCATGAGCGAATAGAAAGTGTAGTGGTTGGTGGTCAACCAGCTTAGAAAATGAATGATGAGCTTTGCATCATAGCATCCTTGGAACCTTGAAGGGAAGCGAGGAGGCATTGGTAAAGACTGAATTGCATTGTTGCGTATTTATTTAGTTGCCAGCTTTGCAATTGTGTGATGTGTGACAAAAATGATTAGTTGATATATAATTCTATGTAAGCGATAAGTGCGCAGGTGGGCAAGCCATTAAAAGTTATATTCCAATTGGGTAGCCAATAATTGCTAATGAGCTCTCTAAACTGTTCCCTTACAGCAACATCTGCCACTGTGGAAGCAGAGTTTTGGGGAAGTAAAGGACATACAGGAAAGGAGATTATATATAGGTATAGCTCAATATTTGCACAGGATATGCAAAATGAAGAAATTACTTTTTTTAAAAAAACTGCTCAGTTGACTGTTGGACTAGTTGACATTTACTATAGTCGCATATTTTAGCTGTAGAAGATATGAAATGAAGCCAAATATTTAGGAATGTTCTAGCACCGCAGCTTAAAAAGGACGCGTGAAGTAAAAAGGACTGCTATCGCTCATGGAGTGTTTTTGATATCCTTCGAATAACTGAGGTGTGGCATGGTTTAATAAGTCTTGGAAACGCTTAGCAGGGAAAAATTCATAGAAATAAGTAGACAGGTTTTCTTTTGGTGGGGACGCCAACGTCTAGTTTTGTCGTGGCTGTGTTGGTGTAGCACGTACCGATATGGTTGCATACTTAACACACACCCTTTTGAAAAATACATGGTTGTGAGGATCCACTGCCTCAAGTATAGTCTTCAGGTTTCCTCTTGTCATTAAGGATTGCTGGAGACACCGTAATGTTGCCATCATGATTACTTTGTGGCTTGTAATAATCTATAAAGGTAATTGGGAAGTTAGAAAATAGAAAAAAATACGTATCTATTCAGCCTCATTGCATTGTCATCCTCATGATTCATGACACCTGCACTCTGTGATGTGATACAAGCTGAGCAACAACTCATCCTCAAAAAATGAGATGAGAGTGCAGGCACTTCTCTCATCGTCATCATTACCTCACTATTAAAATTTTACAATGTATACTTTGCGCACGGGTACAAGTTTTCTAGGCAATTGGAATTTGACTGCTACGATACAATGTTGATGACTTTTTGGTCCTGCGAAGCGATGCGAGTTAAGCTAGACTGGGATGCATTCTTTTAGAGATTGCCTTGCATCCACACAGCCAAGACGCATATAATCTACTCGCAGAGCTTTAGAATTACTATTTTTACAAGTTGTGCACTGGGTGGTTTGGTTGGTCGTTGTATTGTTGTATGCCGCATACCTGTATTATTTGTATGGCTTTCCACTTTCCAATGTATTGTCATGTAGTGAGCTGCATTGTTGATTTGATTTCCCAATCGAAATGCAGGAAAGAAGCCACGAGGAGAAACCTGACGACAACAATGCAAACTCAATATGTACCTGCTGTAGCTCTCGTGAACTAGTGTACATAGTAGTAAACGGCGTATACATTGTTTGAAAAGAATATCGTTATAGGCTGTTGGAAAAACACGCTAAATGAGCAAGGGTGAACAAAGCTGTGTTCTTATACACTTTGAAGCTTCTACATTGAAGAGTTGGACTATGGAAAAATATGCTATCTGGATGGCTTTTCAAAATACATACGCAACAAAATATATTCTATTTGTAATATAGGAATAGCAATCTCTCGCATTTCATCTCGCCCCCATATAATATCCTTTTCGCCGTTCTTCCTATTCATATTTAATTTAGGAGATATTCCATCTCACATTTTTCTTTCATTACTAAATTGAGAGGCCATACATTGTTGGAGTTATGCTTTGTTGGATTTCTCTGTGGTAATCAAAGAGTCAAATCTGCCCACACTTACTTTTGCTTCGCCTCATACATTGCCCATTGCTCCCCGGTAAAAGGTAAAATGTTATGTAATTGCAGTTCTCCTTTAGTGATTGCACTCTTCTTAAGGTGAGCGTAAAGGCACGGATGAGTTAGTGTTGTGTAGCAATTCACCTAAGCTCATTTTGCATACTATGTAATAGTAATTGTGCCTTTATGGCATTTTTTTTAAAAAAAGTAAGATGCACTTTCTGTTCTTCTTCGCTTCACAAGTATGTCTCTAGTGAGCTAGCGCTCAACTGTATCTGGAACTGGAATTGAAGCAAAGGATGAATTAAGAATGCATCCTGACAGAAACCGAGTTTGTAATCGTGGCTATGCTACTAGTATATATCCTGCATGAAAGCAGCTAAAATTGAACAGTCTATCAGCAAAAAACAGTGCATGCACTTTACAAAGAAAAAAATATCTATTTCCTTCAATCAGCTATAAAAAATGTAGCTATTTACATTTTATATAAAAGGAGAGGAAAGTAGATAATCGCTTTAACAGCAATGTTGAAGCGAGGAAACACTTGGTTGCCATAACTTTCTCATTACAAGAATGAATTGTGTATCTTCTTCCTTGTAGGTAAATTCTTGAAGCCTTTGTTGCAAGATTTTCCATATTTAATGCAACCGAAATGAATGCAGTAAAGGTATGTCAATATGAAAAGGGGAGAGATTAGAGATAATTTTGTCATCTAAATCTAAGGTTGGAGAGCCAACCTGACTGCGACTTGTATAACTAATCCACAATGTTTTTATACAATGTATTGTGTGTAAAACAGTGCAGCGCTGTAATGGAATGATGTCTGCTTTTATTGCTGTTGTTGATGAGACGACAACAATGCAAGAGGGCAGGTTGGTTGATGCTGTATCACATTGCCTCAGCAATTTCTGCAGGATGTATGACTGTAACACTAGAAAATAATGTAAGTATGCGTGTATGCAGCAAGTATAAACTGCTTATGGATAGCAATTTCTTGTATATTTGTTTGACTGAAAGTTTCACGAAGGAAAAAAAATCGACGTCGCCTATTTTCTATATTTTGTATCATCTCAAGTCAGCATCAAACAGATAGGCACGGATGCCACTGCCAGTTTCCTTCTTGCAACAACTTTTAAGGCTGTATCTGAACTTTTTTTTAGATTCTTCGTATTACAAGCAGCGGAGCTTTTTTCTCGAGTACCTTGAGAGAATTTATACAGTGTGTGAGAAGAGGGAGAAAAAAATGGACAGTTTTTCTGCTGCTCTTGTTGGAATGGGAATGAAGTTTAGTTGAGGTGAAAAATGGAAGGAATCAACTCATGTCTTATGTATACGGTACGCATGCATTAAAATTAATCTAACAATGAGCAAGTATACCAGCGCTTAGATATATATATGTATATATGTTGTCCTGATGAGAGAGTTAAGAACAGAGTGCTCATCATCTTCCTACATAAAGGTACTAAACTCTCACATTCACAACGCACGTATTATGAGACCTTTTTCCACTTTTATATGAACAGTTCAGTATAAAATTTTTTTTGTGGAAGAAGACGAGGCAAAAAAATGACGAAACGATATGATGACTAAATATCTGTTGTGCACTAGCATCACTGGCATACACACATTCCTCCTTACTTTTAACAATATAAACATTGTATGCTCACAGTTCAGAGAAGAGCTGTAGAGATTATAGAAAAAAAATAAAAGTTGTTAGATTGGTGAGCAAGGGAGCACTAACTTGAGCGTATGTTATGTGGACACCAAAAAAAAAGAAATAAAAAGAACTTTGTTGTAGGCAGACAAGCCTCTTCTTACATTAAAAGGTAAGAATAAAGTGTTTGGATCAGATCAGAGAGATCTTTTTTTTCATCGTCATCGTTACTTACAGTTGCAAAGGAAAAAACTGAGTGCAAGAGAAGCTATTTCATTTTCATAGAATAAATTCCAGTGAGTGAGTGAACATATAGAGGACTGAGATGTGATCATGATATGATGACTGTACTGTCTGGGTGTTTAAAAGACTTCACTTATTTATTTACACACACAATACATTACATCACACTGTCTTCAAGCTGCATGTTACATTTAACTCATATAACAAATAAGAGCCCTCACTTGATCCAACTATTATTATTTTTTTTGTTCAAGTTTAGGTAAGTTACAGTAAAAAAAGTTTTCAGTAAAACATTCCTTGGGCAGGTTTCCCATCATCATCTTCGTTCTCTCCTCGCATATATCCATTCCATTTTCCATCACAGGAAATATGTTGGCACTCAGCGCGCGATGGAATCACTACTGCTATTAATTAACCAAAGATAAGTCATAGCAATTAAGCGTGAGTAAAAGTGTTCCCTGTAGAAGTTCAGTACGCAGCGAGCCGTCGGAGGATTTTGTTGTCTGTTGAGGTGTAAAAAAAAGAGTAGGTAGCTAAGATATTAGTTATTCATTGGTGCATTTAAAGTGTAATAACAATATCGAGGAAAATGAGGAAAAATTTTGATTTGATAACAAAAATCTGAGAAAAAGGAAACGAAAGGTTTTTTTTTGAAATGAGATGAAAAACGTAACTGAAAAACGAGGAGTGTGAAGTTGCATTTGTTTTTTCTAAAAAAAAGTTGATTGCAATTCTATTGTGCTGTTGTGGCATGCATGAAGAAATTCCCTCTTCAGGATGCTATGCTCGTGATGTGATGAGGATGAAAGCTGGGAGCAAGTGAAGTGAAGAGCACATTAAGGAGGAGGTGGATTTTTATCGCTATCAACGAACCAAAACATCTTTACATAGAAGAAAAAAAATTTAAAAACACTCTTGACCCAGATCTTCCGTTTTTGAAAGATTCGTCTTCGAAATTTGTAATTCATATCGACAAAGTAGGAGTAGGTGGTGGTGATATAGCGAGGAGGAGGATATTGTGTGGTAGTGGAGGAGCAACAAGGGAGATGAAATCAAGTGCTGTGAGCTGATGTATGTTTTAAAGCTGAATGTTGCAGATTTCGTTTTTTTTCTTCTTTTCTTCCCATGCCGACCTCCTTCCTCACAAAGTTTTGCAGAGAGCCTATGAACAATACTGCTAAAATAAATTTGCTCATTTAGACAAAGAATCCCACTTAAAAATAACTGCAGGGGCAAAACAAAATAAGGACTTGCAGTGCGAAATAAAATGGCAAACCGAGAAAATTCTGATACTGATTCTTATTTTTAAAAAAAGGAGATCACTCATCATCATCCTCTTTCCTTGTCATCAAGCTAATCTCTGGGAGTTGCAATGAAACCACGAAACGTATGAGAAACTAGATTTCTCACTTCTATATATGGCGCGTTGCGAGAAGAAGAATAAAAAAATTGAAACATTTTTGTGTTAGTGATTAATAACTTGTACCTTAAAAACGGCTCCACATCTACACACCTTTCTCCTTCTTCAGAGAGGGAAAATAATAGGCTTCTTCATTATCAATCTTACTCTGAGTGAGGAAAATCGTCGAGAACGTTGTCATCTAATCGCTTCACGCTCCTTTGCCCTAACCGTCAAGGAAGGACAATCATTCTTTTTAATACTGTTTTAGTGACAGTAGAGCAGTTAGCGAAGTAAGTAGTCGTGAGGAAAATGAGTTATTTTCGGCACTTTTGAAAGATACTGAGAGTAAGAAAGTGAGATTTGTGAGAAGGGAGCGAGCTTTATGAAATTTTCTTTTTAAAAGCTTCTCAAAGATCACGCCGTTTCGCTAGAGTAGCAGTTAGCTCATTTTTTTAGCGTAGCTCAAATTGCCTACATTTCTTTAGCCGCTTACCGTTGTGCCTCGTCTGCAAAGCAGCGGCAGAGAAGAAATGCAAGTTAAATTGCATAAAGACTCGAGCCTGTGAACATTTCGTACCTTTTATGCTCCCATTAAAAAACGATAATTACTTTCTGCGAATTGTTGCAAAAATGTATTGTCTTAGCTAGCAAAAGATTCGGCAAGATATTGCCAAATCGCAGTTTTCTCAATTTCCAATTTAACGAGTAATTGTTTAAAAAAGAAAACTGTGCAAGTAGCAATTTCTGTTTAGAGTGCATTTGTGTCAGCAGTAAAACATTCATTTGTAAAACGCGTTCGAGACGCCAACTACTGACTACTCAACATCCCGTCCAATCATCTCATCAAGCTAGTTTCCTGGGATAGTGACGAAGCGCCACAGTAGCAAGAAGAAATATCGAAGAATTCAGCTTGCAACGTTTCACAGGAAGTGTGTGAAGCAACAAATGGCGATGTCATTTCGCTAAATCTATCTCAGAGATGCTTGCTTCATCTTTGACAAATTTATGCAGAGCATGCATGTTGAAATATACTGGAATTTAGTTTGGAGATTGTGAATTGCAATACTCATCACTTACTAATATTTGCGTGTGCGCCGGTACAACTTACCCAGATTACTTTAGGTACTGTGTCCTGTGTCGCTATCGATAATATCTGTATCTCTGTAAAATTCCAAAACTCGTGAATTTTCAAGGAAAACGTCAGTCGCTTTTCAGCTGGAGACTAAAGCAAGCAGACTAATATTCGATAAAAAATCGCAAATTTATTCAGCCAGTAGTGTCAACTTCCGCTACAACACTACATTCCACCTTGAAACCTTGAAAGTCATTCGTTCCCGAAGAAACCAACTCACCATATTGAATTTCGTCGTCTGAAGCTACAGAGGCAACCTGTTGCTCCACGCTTGCTTTCCCTCATCAAAGTTTCGGAAACATTCCATATCACATATTATACATTCCCGTTGACATTGAATATGTATTTTGCTACCTCCTAAAAAAGTGATTCCATTCAAATTTCTAAATTCCTACTTCATTCCAAGTGTTTTATTTCTTTGCAAAAAAAAACTGAAGCTAGTGAAAACTAAAAACTCTCGTAAAATTTGCTCAGCATAGTGAAACGTGAAATCATCGTCTCACCAATTAGCACAATACTGTCAGCCATTAAATCCTTACTTTTGGAGTGAAACGAAAGGGGTGGCGATGATGCAGAAAGAAAGGTAAATTCTTCACCTTTAACAATTAATTATTTCGAAAGAAACCATTAAAATAAGGCACTGCCTGGTATGAGTGACTGCCTCCACGAAAAAATTATTCAGTCATTAGCATAGGTATATATCCAAGCATTACATCATGCACTGTTATATAGAATGATACGTCTGAAAGTAAAGTACATAGTCATGTGCGTCGAGTGTCTATAACAAAAAGTTATAAAAGAGGATTACGTCTTTAAGTGGAGGGTTTGGTTGAATTGACAACGGTGGCTTTACGTGACCTTGAGGAGATCAAGTAAAGGGAGCTCACTTAATAGCCGAAGCGTTTTAAGAGGCTTTTTGTAGCCGTTCAGGATCAGGTTTTTAAATGGGCTTGGAGGATGTACTAAAAAGGTGGATGTTCATTTCACATATACTACACTCATTTTTAAGTAAGGGAAAGGCTGCACGTTGCAGCAAAAAAAGGTTTTGGATGGGCGAACCCTATGAAATATTTTTTCCAGTTAGAAAAATAAAATAAAAATTCAATAAAAATGAGTGACGCCTTCTGCCTAGGCGTATTTCTGATAACGAACAAGGACTGATTGGGCTTCCAGATTATGTTTATACATGCACCGCAGAGGGCATAACCAAACAAAAGCAATAAAACTTGTGACTACCTCTTTTCCTACCCCTTTAAAAGTATGTTTGCCGGATAGGGCCATGACTGCGAGAGCAGTGGGTCCCGTTCTTTTAAATACCGATATTGGATGACAAGATGACATTTATTCCCAATAAATTTTGCTCTGCTTGATAGATGTAGTAAAATGGGGTTTTGCAGTAAAATTAAATTTTATTTCGTTCCGGTTCAAACTTAATTTGTGACGAGAATGGTAAAGGTGGAATAGCGGAAAGTGCATAGGCTAAAGAAATGACATTTTTATGCCATTTTGTGAAGGAAAGGAACAAAGTCCATGTGGAGTTTATTAGCAAATATGAACCACCAGCAGCGTGCTCTAGTGCGCCAACCGATATTTTTTTTTGCTAGGCTCTCTTCATATGGAGATGTGTGCATATATGCAACTCAGCAACCCCAATTAATTTTGTAGTAAAAGGATATACAAGGAATTCATGCATAAAATTTGCCTTTTGGGACTGTTCCGAGTTGCATTTTTTGCAAAAGCAAACAGCACTATTACACCACACGATGAGTTGATGAGAAAGGGTTTATTTTTATTTCATACTTAAAAAGGATGAGGTCATGCTCTGTCGATTTCGCACTTACGAGCTACACATCCGAGATTTACACCTTTAATAAATTACCAGTTAAAGTCCGTTGAATGAGCACGACGTCGAGTGAAAAATGATGGAGTAACTATGTATGTACTACATAAAAAAATCAGGCAATCCGTTCCATACCGTGCAATGATGATGTGTGAGTTTAAACAAGATTTTTCTGCAACTTTGTAAGAAAACAGTCGATACGGAGATTACTGCATTCAGATGAGTCTCTGTTTTCTGTTTGAAAAAAAAGAAAGCTGTAAACAAGACTCTTCTGTAGAACACACTTACCATTAAGCGCAAATAAATCGCATTTTAATATTAAATATGCAAAGTTCCTGGATTTTATCGTTTGCTGATGTAGATAACTCCTCTCTAAGCTGTCTTTTGTAATGAAGGAGTGTGGCAGTGACTTTAGCAGTAACTTTTCTGCTCTGCAATAAATCTGCACAAATTGCAGTTACGCTGCAGTTTATTTTCAAGTATCCAAAGAACTGAGAACCTTGCAAAACGAATCCTTTTTTATATATATGTAATTTCGCTTTGGTATTTTTAAAAACATTTTTTCCTGCTGTTGTTTATGAATCGCAGAACATGACATTGCTCTAACTGAACATGCTCACAGAGTACACAGAAGCGTAGTTATCTCTGCGGGTTGATCTGAGGAATTCTCTAGGCTGATGAGTGATGAGAGATGACTAATTGTGAAACCATGATAATGCTGTAAAAGTTGAGTGGATAGTAGGGAAAACAGATTTGTACTTGTGCTGATAACGCACGCACGCATTCCCTACTCGACTTTCCGACAACAGACAAGAAAATGTATACTGACGAGCAAAACATGTCTCTGAGTTAACTGATGGTTTAGATCATGCTGACATTTAACGTGGAACGAATCGACGCTACACTATATATTGGCGTGTATGCACCCATTTATTTACATGAACATTGCTCTATTAAATTTTTAACTCGAATTAAATGTCGTCCTCAGTGATGCTTTGAGAAGTGACTCATTTCAGCTATTCCATTTAAACCAAAAGCAGTCAAAGCTATTTCTGACGCTGTTTTAATCCTTTCCTCTTATTTCAAGTTTGCTTTTTGTGTCGTAGATGGTGAAGGTGTGAGAGAAAATCCAAATACCCAAATTGACTACCAGCGTCAAAACGGCTAAACAAAAATTGCTCTAAACGGTAGCAGTAACTGGGTCATGACCGGTCATGAAAGGAGATGAATCAAATGGACAGGGAGTGGTCCCGCTCCGAACAATCCTGAGAAATATTTTGAATCTGATAGACAGTTTTGAAGCCCGCTACAAGGAAGGGTTGGACTCGTACGATCAGGAATTTCAGGTAAGAACGGAAGTCGTAATTTATAAAAAGTAGCCAGGGGAGGAAAAAAGAAAAGAATTTCATTAAAAAGGAGAAATATGACAGAGACACTCATAAAAATTTTTTTTTAATTAAATTTAAAAAATGGGACTTTCACAGGAATTGAAGCAGTACAGTGAGAACCTAAAGGGCGACCCAGGTTATTTGTGCAAGGAAGGGGAAAAGAGTGTGAACCGGAAAAAGAACCGCTACAAAGATATTTTGCCTTGTAGGTCTACCACTACACCATTTTGCCATTAGAAAATATTTAATGGCACTATAAATAATAAAATAATTTATTGATATAATTTATGCAAAAATATTTTGTGAAAAATGTGTAACAGTAACTCATGTAACTGTGTTCTATGTGCAAACTTGTAGTTGACTATACTCGAGTGATATTGGGCGACTATGGAGAAATTTCAGTGAAATGTGCATATATCTGTACGACAACGCTTAAATTTGCAAAACTTTTTGTTAGTTTTTATTTTTATTTGTAATAAATTGTAACAAAAAAAAAATTTCAGCACAAATGTGAAAACTATTGGGTTGAGGAGGAAGGCGTTGAGAGGGAATTCGGACAGGTCACGGTTTGGCTAAAGAAGAGTAGACAAGTTTGCCCCGATTTTTTAGTTCGGACAATGAAAATTAGATATCCTAACGCAAAAGGGGAGCCAGGTAAGCATTTAGTTAAAGGATAGCTTGTTCTTTCCTTTTTTGTATTGAAAATTTTAAGCATTGCTTCTTTTCTATTTGTTCAAGCAGAAGAAAGAAGTGTTTGCCAGTTCCACTATTCTGCATGGCCTGACCACGGCGTTCCCCTCAAAGTTCGGCCCTTGTTGGATATGGTTAGGCTCATTCGAGACTGTCAGACATCTGAAACGTTACCTGTGTTGGTGCATTGTTCCGCTGGATGTGGAAGAACGGGAACGATATGTGCAATAGACTATGTCTGGGGGCTACTCAGACTGGGAAAGCTGACATCCGATTTCAGCCTATTTAATTTGGTGCGTGATATGAGACGGCAGAGAATCGCAATGGTGCAGACAAAAGACCAGTACATCCTCGTTCACCGCGCAGTTCGAGAGCTGTTTGAAGAACAGCTAAAAATTATTGACTCGCATCCGTACGCCAACGTGGATATTAATGGGCTTCCACTGGAAGCGAGAGTGGAATTGGATGAGCCCGTCTATGAAACCGTGCAGTTTGTGTCTTCGCCTGTAAGTGAAGACGTGGTAGACGCTCGAAAACCAGTGATAAAGCCGTTACCTCCTCCTATCCCCACTTCCGAGCCGCTCATCCTTTCCTCGTTGTCTTTGTCGGTGGCTGCATCCAAGCATGAAAAGGAAGCAGAAAATCACCAGAGACAGCAGGAACAGGAGAAAATCAACTCCATGAAAGTTAACTCGACGACTCCATCCCCATCCACGGAATCTCAAGGGGCTGCATCTGGAAGCGAAAGCAAAGACATGCTGGAGCAAGAAAAGGAAATAGTTTCAGTGCCAGATGAGAGAGATAGTGGGAAACGAGGAAATGGTAGTGGCTCTAAACATGGGTCGCTGTCAAAGTCATCCTTACTTCGGAACCCAAGTATAGTGAGGCTGAAAGCATTTTTTGAAAAGTCGAAGGACCCCGACAAAGAAAAGAAAACTATTCCAACTCTTAGTCGCGCAAAATCCGATGTTTCGTCGTCATCAAGATTTTATGCGAACTTTGCTTCTACGTTCACCTCTCGTGCCAGTCGTCGCAACTCGCCATCGAAAAGTACATCTCCCGCACAAGTCACGATTTCCTCAATTGAAGAACCCCGTGAGAAAGCACCCGCTGAAAATTTTCTACAAAAACAAAAATCTAAGCCAGCTCTCCTTGCCAAACCGAATATTGCTGTGAAAAGAAGCAAGTCACTTAGAATAATTCGGCAGTCTGATGAATCGGTGAAAGATCACGTGAAACTGATATCCGCTAACAGCATTAATTCAGAGGTTCAAGTTGAAGATAGATCCAAGTTGCTACGCGCTAGCATTTCCTCAACATCATCTTCCTCCTCTCAGTCAGCTTTAGAAACACGACCTGTCAAGGTGAGTGTCAAACAGGCTGAAATTCCAAAGTTCCAGAAGCCCCATTCTAAGCCGTCAACCAGCTATGAGCCAAGAAAACAAGAAAAGCACACACTCGCGCAAACCAAGAAGCCGGAAGTGCCATCAAAGCCTCACTCAATTGAAAATTTTGCCAACGCGAAAGGGATCTACGGAACAACCAGAATCAAAATTGGAATTTCCGATGACACAGCAATAAATACAAGTAGTGGGTCCAAGATAAATGGGAAAATTAAGAAGTATGGTACTGTAAATCCAAAGATACTCAGTTCTACCGGAACAATGCTTACACGTAGTCAAAGTCATGTGTGGCAACCGTCCAAGACCCAGGTTCCTATACGTATTTTTTCTGACGATAACTTGTCGCAAGTAGGAGTCTCCGACAGTAGAGCCATGGATGAGCCAAGTGGGAGTGGCGTGGGTGAATCTGAGCATGGAGTGAAGCTAACCAGGAAGCAATCACTTCCTATAACTAAAATGTTTTCGTCGAAGGTGAAGCCGCACCCAGTAACCAGCTCCTATGACAGTCCTCCTCTTCCTTCAAAAGAGCAACCAAGATCGCTAACTTTGACCAGCCATTCATCTTTTCTGGAGGCAAGAAAACGGGTCCCAAAAACCAACCCGTACGCAAACTACAACCCGGGAAGTGACGGACAGTCCTATAAAGAAAAAGGTGGGGGCTCACCTCTCACCCAGTTTCATTTTGGCGATAGTGTCCCCCTTCTCAAAAACAGTAACAGTGGACACATGGGAATTGGGAATTCCTCGGAGAGTTCAAGCAATCCAGGAACACCGAGAAACTCACTGCCTGGAACTCCCACTCAGTCCATTGACGTGCTATACTCACCCATTTCTGTGAATGGGGCAACGAATTATCCACAATCAAGAAACCAGTCCAGGGCCATTCTGAAAGGTTCCCTTTCAAGCACTCCGTCTGAGTCTGATGAAAGGCTAGATTTGAGTAGACCTCCTCCTTCCTCGGCTCTCCAGTCTCAAGTTTCCACTAATATTACTGGCCCACAGAAGATCAGTTCTGTACGGATTGCAGTGGGTATGCGAGAAAGGAGAAATAGTTTCAGGCAAGCGGTTTGGAAGGAAGATCAAGGTCCAACGGCAACTTCCATCCCAGTAGAAAATGACAAATCAGAAAATATTTATATTACAACGACTTCATCTGTTCCATATTTTGTTAAATCTTCAGCTATGCCAATGCATCAGGCAAGCTGCGTGTCTAGTAGCAATACATCTTACAAGGCCCCGGTGGCCACTACATCGACATCAGTTTCACAGAGCGCTGCAATGAGTCGCCCTCCACACAGAGATTACGAACCAATTTGGCCAGATCCAAATAGTTCAAACAATTCTTTTAAAATTGGACCGTCCACAAATTCAACAACAGTTTTGGTAAATGCAGATCCTCACATTACTGTGAATAAGGGGCAATCTGGACCAAATTATGCCAATTCCACCAATCCTTTTCTGAGTAAGTAGTCTAATTTTTTTGTTTCGTATTTTAGTCTAATTTGAGATGTTCAATGTTTATGTATTAATTAATTTTTGTCGATATTTTTAGATGATGAAAGAACTGCTATGAAGCCAACACAGAACAAATTTGAGCCAAAGGTTCAAGACAGAATGGCAGAGATTAAGGTTCTCTTGGAGGAACTTCGAGCACCAGGAAAAACAGAAGAAGCAAAACAACGGAGCAGCTCAAATCAAACTCAATCTCAAATTCCGCTATCAAAATCCAGTGACAAATTATTAAAAAGTAGTAACGGCTCAGCATTTCCCGCTCAAGGGACTCCAACTTCTTCAGCAGTGGCACTGAAGCATCACAAATCATTGAGAGCCCCGTCAAGGCCGCAATATCAGCAAGGGTTCACCTGTTTCACTTTCCGGAAACCCACTTCCTTCGAGTCTATAACGGATCAGTTGTACGCAGAGGACAATTTACATCTCGCAAGGAATCACGGAAAAGACACGGCTGCTTCGACAGTCCGTGACATCCCTATAAACCATTTCAGAGATGAAAGCTACCAACAAGTGGACTCGGCTGGAACCAGTGCTCATCGGCTAAACGATTATGTTTCCTTAAGAACTTGCCGAAGTGCCAAGACGGATCCCAAAGGAAATGTACCCGAACATTCATCTTCTTCACAACAGATTCATCATCAGGTCCTGAGCAAATCTGATTCCACCCCAATCCCTCCACCACGAAGTAAAAGAACAGGAAATTTGAGAAGGGATCAGGGTAGCGACTACGAAAACGTAACTATGCCGCAAATGCATCATCCGACTGAAAAATATTGGATGAGCAATGGCATGGGGAATAACAATCACAATCAACACACTCGTCACCTTACTAATGGTACGAATGCATCACAAATGGCAATCAGAAAAGAGTCATCGTCGTCATCATCCGATCAAAGTGACAATCATTACAACGGCAACAGTCAGGAATTTGCACGGCTAACTAGCACGAGCTCAATTCCATTGACAAACGGGAATGGTGCCGCTCCGACATCACCGAAAGCCATTATTAGAGCTTTAGGACTGTTCCAAGCGAAAGCGGCAAACGTTCGATCGAGATTCGCAAATTGGACAGAGAACAAGGAACGAGCTGCATCTAAAAGGGGTAACAGTTATGGACCAGCTTTAGCGAGGCGACATGAGCGTTCCACTGAACGAGGTAAGAGTAATTTAATGCTGGGAATGCTAAATTTAAAAGGAAATCTCTTTCTCAAAATTCTCTCTGTAATATTTTATCAGGCGGATTTAGCGAACCAAATCCCTCTCATTCGGGAGTGCCTCCGTCCATTGCAGGAACGTCATCGACATCAAAACATCAGTATTTGTGATTTTACCCGTTCATTGACTCACATACATAGTAAAGCAACAAGATTAAGTTACAATCAGAAGTATTATTTTCAATGTACATAGGTAGTTAGTACTCGAATGAATTTTGTGAATGTACAGTATGCATCCCTAAACATGCACTCGTGAGATTCTTCCATTAAATAAAACTGAATTTTCTGTAAATATAGGGTTTAGTAGTTTAATTGATTTGATAAATTACTAATGTATCAGTGCTAAATTGTAGTTAAGTGTCGTACAGCTATTTAATCATTAAGTAGCAGACATTGCATACTTCTTCTGTAGCTTTTGAGATGACGGTGAAGTTTAGAATAACACTTAAGCACAGTTGTAACAATTACTTGCTCTTACTCCCACAAACATTCTCAATTTCTAAAAATAATATATTTATATTTTGGTCAATTGTATTGTATTCACTTCCTAAGATCTTTTTTAAGTAACAGTCACCGTCTTTAGAATGACCGAAGAGCGGCGATACTTCGCATTCTCTGCCTTGTCCTTCCACAAAACCCGGTGCCACAAGATGTTGATGTTATTAATTAATTGTAAATGAAAGGGACAAGACACATCCGACCATGAAAGTAGTCTTTACACTTCATTTTCATATAAAAGTAACTATTCATTTAAAAATGTAGATGTATGAAAAATGACAATTATTTAAACTTACAAATGCTGCGGTTTCTTTGCCTTCCCAACGATTAGTATAGTATATAGGTAAAGCAAAGTATTTTATAAAGTTCGTTTTAATTAAGAATGTTAACCCTCCTGAGTGATTAAGATTTCTTACTTAAAATAATGTTAGTAATGGACTAAGCTTAACAATTTCTAACTGTAGATAAGTACAATTTAATGTTTTCTACTTACTACTGTTATGACTGAAAAGCTTGTGACCTTGTAAGCAAGTTGACTGATATTAATAAGCAAAACTTAAGAATAAAAATATCCAATATTCAACACTACTTGGATCAGTAGTACCAGTTTTAAATATTTAATGAATAGTTCTGGTGAGAAGAACCACTGTGTTGACAAGTGGCCATAGTTACGCAATAACAAATAAAAATTACACATCAACGGCGACGGAGATAACGATACACGACATAAACTAGATGTACGTTTTTATTTTGTATAATGATACTGTTTATATGCTCATGAGAGGCTAGTCTGAAAAACGCCCAAAATGTTTAATATTTTGAAGAATATTCTTCAGAATTTTTTGTTTAAAAACGTTTTTATCGATTAGTTGCAGCTTTTACTTCTTGTCAAAACAATAAAGAAATTCAATGTCATCGTCGGATTCAGTAGAGACACGTTTAGTTTCCGAAGTCAGAGCCAAACTCACGGTGTGTTGACTGTCGTCTATAGGTTTTTCTGATGGATTCCAGTTAGAAAACTAAACAAAAGTTTTTGTTCAATTGATGATGAGCGTTTTGTATAAAAAATAATTATCACTGTTAAAATTATAGATAGATTCAAGTCTCCCTTACAACATTTCTTTTTTCACGAGGGTTTTTTGGTTTAACATCAACTTGGACATAATAAGGATTTTTGTAATGTCTCAATAGAAACATAAACTTATTCTTCTCTTCTGTCGTCATTCCTTTTTTCAGCATTGTATATGGGTTATTCCACACGGATTCGAATCTTGACTGAATTTCGGGGGTATATGGATAAACTAAAGGACATTGCTCAGTCCTCTTGGGGTTCGTGTTCACTGAAATTGCAATTAAAACAGTTAGCACAATATTAATCCCTTTATGAATGCATGAACATAGATGCAGCCTACCAATTCCTAACGCCACTTCAGGTCTGACGGGAGGAGGCTTAGGTTTGGCCTTGACAGTAATAATTTCGATGTCTGGTGACTTTGACCGACCGTAGGAAGTAGGTTCCACGGTCCCGGCGAGATTTCCTAAGTCGTTTGGGGACGACCCAACATTGGTTGAGCTCGATCCACTTGGCTTTTTCTTCTTATGTTTCGGTGGGGCAACCTGGAAAGCATAAGGATTTTAATTAAATTTATGTTTACGTTTTAAAGTTTATAGTTATGCATAATTTCACTAAAAAGCAGCATATTTACCTCCGGTGTAATTACTTCTTTTACTTGCGACTTTTTCTCCTCTGTTTTTGCTAATTTGTGCGCAGCAAGTAAAGCGTCAAAGGACTGACTCCGCCCAACAACGGCTCTTCGAAGAGCCATAGAATGAGTTTTACATGTAAGTGACCTCTTACAGGGCACCGCGCTTGGAGGCGTACAGACGCCACAATGCTTGTCTGGATTAAAGTCTCGATCTTTCAACGGAATTATTTTTCGAGGTTCATTCTTGTCCCTCTTGCGTTTCTTCTTCTTTGATGAACTTCGATCCTTGTCCCTGTCCCTATCCGATGAACTAGTTGACGCCGAAATGCTACTAGAATGGTGATGGCTCCTTGAATGTGACGATGATGATGACAAGCTTGATACAGAAACAATCGGTTTAGAAGTTGTCACACTTGTTGACGAGCTTGTACTGCGAAGGTGATGTTTACTTGACGTAGATGTTTCACTTTTCGAGTGTGAGGAAGACGACGACATGATCGACGTTTTACTCTTGCTCTTACTATCGGAACTGCTATGACTTGAAACAGCGCCATTCAAGACTGAACTTGAATATTTGGATTTTGATTTGCTGTAGCTATCGTGACTATTACTATGTGACGTGCTCGAACTTTTATGGTAGTGGTCACTGCTACGGGAATGGGAGTCCAATTTTATTCTCTTTTCAGGAACTTCAGAGTAATATTTCACATGATGGCGATCGTAGTCTTGGTGATCAGTAGACGAAGATTTTGACTTTGAGGAATTGCTTGTTGCAATAATATGAACCGTATGTTTAGAACTATTATACGTATGAGACGTGTTCGACATTAACAGATCTTCAACAGACTCATTCTGTCCCATATCCTCAGATGGAATGGACAATGTATATGATCCTTGTGTAGTTTTGTGTGAACTACCAGACTTACTTGGGGCATTCGACCTAAGGTTGACGAAAGAGGATGACGAATGGGACTTTCCGGATTTTCCTTTACTACTTGACGAGTTTAAGCTCATAGAGCCATGATGAGAGCTGCTGGAAGTAGAACTCGAACCTTTTTGGCTAAAGCTTTTTGATAAATACGGATTTTGTGGGGGTATATGAACATGAGTGTGTGATCTCGACCTGTAAGAGGAGTGGCCTAAATAATCAGTCTTACTAGAGGAGTGCGACCCAGATCTACTCTTCGACATAATATCGTTCACTGATGACATGCCACGCAACGTGTGAATCGATTTCGGTGGGGTATACAACGGTGGAGGTATTCTTAACTTTATCTTCTTGCTATACGTCTCCCTCAGTTCTCCTAATGGATGCAAAGATTTCCCCAGAACCTTACTTCCAAATATCGCCAAATCCGAGTCTCGACAGACAACTGCTCCGCGACTATCCCCTTAATTACAATTTTTACAAAATTTTGTACAAAAAATTTCCCCCCAAAAGCATATACATACATAACTCTGCGTACAACTGGTACGACTTACGGAGAAAATGGCGGTTAGCATGTTGAATCTTCAGCAACCAGCCACATGCCGGGCATTTCGTAATAGAGAGGTAGTCACTGTCGGGGTGAGTTCCAAACAACAATAGAACTACATAAAAGCATCAGAGAATTAATTAGAGTGAGCTGGTAAAATTTGATAATTTTTGTTTTATTCAAAAGATAATTTTATATGTAAATTACATTTCCCAATGAGAGGAATTGACTGCTGTTGTTCTGGCTGCTGGAAGGAGTCGCGAAGCTTCCTCAAGTCTGTAATTTAATTATTTTGTAAAACAGTTTGCGTACAACAACAAACTTTTAACTTTCACACATTTGCCAATTTGTTTGTGCTATTGCTGTGAAAATACCAAATTCAGTCGGCTGTTCCGGAAGGTTCCAACTAGACCACGACTTCCCCATCATCTTTTGCATCCGACCGTCGGGAAAGTCCCGCTCGGCCATTTTCACAACCTTCTCCTTCCGGTCCCGGTGGTGCCGTCTATCCCGTGATTTCCCAATTCTGACTGATTAAAACGTCTGTCGACGTTACCGAGTTTCCAAGAAAAAATTCTGCAACAACATAATCTTACTTATTTTAGATCGTCCTAGAATTTATCCTACCGCAAAATCACAACTACTGAGGATCTCGTTAAACCCTTAAAAAATTACGGCACATGAAACCGAAAAACTAACAAAAAAATCAAAATACCAATTTTGGACCAGCTAACTTTTGGAACACGCGGTACATTTACTAAACGATGATCACACTAACCTATCCTAACTTCTCAGTTTTAGACTAGGACAGTTTTAGGAAAAGTATACAGTGAGAAATATAAACAAACTAAAAAGAAACATTGTTAATCAATGTAAATGAAACAATTATACTTACAATCTTTTTGCTTTCAGCAGTCCGTCCACAAACCTTAATTACTGTACTGTACTTTACTAATACTTTTTTTTTAACTTTCTATTGTTATAACTCGTTTAATTTACAAGTCACCGTACTAGAAATAATAATGATGTCAGTTTAACACAAGAAACTGTTTAATCCACTTTATTATTACAGTTTAAATTCTCGTCCGATGCTACACTCGCAATGTGAACCAGCAAGGGAGAAGGAGGAGGAGGCACAAGACCGTATCTGTAAGTAGAGTAGACGCGTTACAACAACCAGAAGCCTTTTTAGCCTTAAAAAATATATATTTTGTCTTCTCAGTTTTTTTCTCAAGAGTTGAGCTGTGATAATGGATAATTCGTTTTTGTATATGTACCATGTAGAAGAAAAAGTATGAAAAGGGTATTGATTTTCACCCTTGTGTATATGTACAATGTAGAAGAAAAAGAGTGAAGGTGATGTTGGGCTTTGTGTTGAACTTATACTCCTTGCTTTGCTGTTTGTTGCTAGTCAGTATAGTGCTTATGATGATGCTTTACTGTGATAGAGGAAGAAGAAGCTGACGAGGTACGATGGGGATACGTATACGTACAAGCAGTTTTTTTCACGCAAAAGTTGCTGAAAATTCCTATTGCGAAAGATGAAAGAATGAAGGAAAAAGGAAGCACTAGCAAGTATGGGAAGGGTCGTATGAGCATGAACAGTTTCGGAGTTGGGGATAAAAGAGTGTGGAGGATGTGAGGAGAAGAGGTAAAAAGAGGCGAGAGGAAACGAATCCTCGGATGCTGATTTGATGCGGCAGCCTGAGAGTACAGCCGATTTTTTTTAAAAAAAATATTTTTAAAAACTGAAACATAAAACAAGAAAGAGAAAAAATAAAGTTTTGTGCGTGCAAATTTCTCCTTGGTATATGGCACGGGAGGAGTGACAAGTTCACGCAAAGAAAGAATGCTATTTAAATAAAAGTTGGCTCTTATATGCAATAATGAAGAAATTCGCTCAAGGCTGGCTAATTTGGTTGGAATAAAAACTTATTTTTTTTTGAAAAAATTATTCGCGACACCGCGACATATGATTGTCTTTAGAGTATAATAGAGTATAATATGATGATGATAAAAAATCCGGGGTGATAGAAGTGGGTATGGCTTCACTACACTGGTTTCAGTAATGGGTTGCATAATTGAGGCTGTTCATGTCCGTCCGTCTGCATATAGGTTCCAACTTTTGGACGGTTCAATTCTTGTAATTTCACATTTTTTAAACAATTTATAATCATAGGATATGTGACATGTCAATGCAAAATTTTGAATGTTTTGCTTGCTCGAGATTCATCTATCAGCAAATTTTTTGGCATTCGGCGTCCGCAATAGTTGTTTCGCTAATTGTGTTTTGCTAAAATAGTTCTACTTTCATTTTCAACACGGAAGTACTCTCGTCTACCAGAATTCATTTGACCGCACTCGGCAATCGACCGAATACTGATAGTCTTTTGAGGTGGCACAGCCCCTGCTGTTCTACACTGGTCGTTTCCTTTCTTCCCTTCCCTGGAGTTGCACAATACTGCTTCATTTGCTTATTTATCGTTTAGTTAGATTGCCTAGACATTGGAATGAAGCACAAAGTACAGTACACAATAGCCCTCGAGTTGCGTTTAGAATGAAAGCTACGCAGAATTCATTGGACATTGGAGGGAGCACATACTCCACTATTCATCTACGTTCAGGAAGTAGCGAATCGGAGAAAGGCAAAGCAAGAATGAATAGGGTTGCAAGTCGAGCTAGAAAAATTGGAAGGTGGAAGGAGAAGAAGGAAGAAGACGTACGAATCCGCACGGATATCCATATCTTTACTCGAAGCGATGTTCGCCTGATCTTCGGCAGTAACCAACAAAGCAGTGCAGAGCGAGAGCCGTTGTAACGGTGCAGAATAGAGCGGAAAGCGCAATGTAGGTAACCGCCAGTGCGATACAGGAATACTCTTACGTGGTAGTATTCCAAAGGAGTAAAGGCCAAAATTCCAAGCTATGACAAACTTTCAAGGGAACTCGGAGGAAGAAGGGGAAGACCTTCAAAAGTGCAAGTTTAGAGAAAGCTGTTTGCTATTTTCCTTTTGTAAAACGTCCCAGTTTGCTCGTGTCCTTTCCTTGAAACTTGAAGCTCTTTAGATTTATTCATCTTAGCTTTATATTATGCCTTTTCTCTGAGAAATTCCATGGAACTATGGGACATCACATAAGCCACTGATAAGGAATATGAAGGTGTATGACCTAGCCTTGCCAATAATAACGAAGTAATTTCATTACTCGTAATCCCTTTTACCAAAACATAGCTGAATATGCACTAATTGTATACTTTTTGGTGGATTCGCACTTCGAAGCCATTTAGCGCTCAACACTTCTGTGGTTGACGTCTTCTTTCTCATTCTGCAATGGAAATAAAAATGAATAATATGTACTTTGGAGTTGGACTGACTAGCAGAATAATAAGATGGACATTTGTGATAACTGCAAAATCTAAGCTCATACTTTATGATCATACACATGGTATAGGACAAAGTGTTAATATATGCAATATTCCCACCAGATTGTGTACCAATTCGGCTTTGGTAGTCAGTAGTAGCAATACATGAGTGCAAATCGAGCTAAAGAAATGGAGAAAACTGCCTACGTCAATAGCAGAGTTCTAAATAGGTATTTTTGTAGCCTGTGGAACACTATACATACTATATACTTTATGCAACCTTGCGAATAAATAAGAACGATGTAGGAGGTCTTCTTTTATATTTCCGAAATGTATCGTCGTTTTCATGGTTTACTCACATTCCAGTGGACCCACTCCTATTAGCAGAGTAGCCGCACTGTATAAGTATAATTACAATAGATTCGTAAAATCTTTTCTCGCACACTAAATCCTATTGAGATTATAGTACCATATATCCCTTTTTTTAACAGTGGGGGTAAGTAGACGCCGGGTAGATATAAATTATTATTAATCTTTCATAATATAGTATTAATCAATAGGACATTCGACATCTTCGTACTATAGTTAATTAGACACGATTTAGTTACCTGCATATCACTTAACACTTAAAAGAGCAAATTACAGTTTTACCTGCCTTGGCTTAAGATAGGTGCTGGTAAAAAGTCCTGTCATAATGTTGATTGTTGCCTTACAAAAGAATTTATTTGAACCATATCGTGGATTATTATCACTAATTATTTATTGCACACTAACTAACTAGTAACTGTTTACAGTAATTACAGACAGACTCGATAAAGCACTTTATTCTAGCTAAGCACTGCATGCAGAATTTTTCGTGACGTCACACAACATCTGACTTCACGAAAGCTAGAATTCCGCAACTGTCCATAACTTCTACAGACATTCCTTGCTTAAAATGTATTATGTAATGCTGTTCTGGAAAAGACTTATCTATTCAGTGCTGGTACTAATTGGCAATTTAGTTTATTTAGTTCATAAACAAAGTATAGAATATACGACTGATAGTGAGATGGAAAATGCATTTTATAGGTGCAAGGAAAGAGTAAAGACCCAGTAATTCGCTGGTTGTGTTGTAACTCACTATTAGTGAGTCAAATTCAGATGTTTTCTGCAGCTGGCAAGAAAGTGTTGCAGCAAGCTTAATCTGAGGGTCACTCATGATCGTCATAAATCACAAGAAGTGGTATTAAAAGGAATCTATAATTGAAATCTCAAAAGAGCTCTGGAGAAATAAGAATGAATAGGAACTAGGAATATTTGCAGAGGCAGCTGAATTAAATTTTTACGCTTCTCTACATTTTACATACATTTCACAAGCTAGCTTTATTCTGTGTGGTGTCAAAATATTTAGCTGAGAAGTTAGCAATTTCGCAATTCTTCACAAAAAAAAAGT
>JAHZND010004208.1:0-11669 GCA_027744115.1 Acrocyrtus sp. NNG-2020 | reverse complement strand
GCAAGTCCCGGAACAGGAACTGGTTGTGGTGATGCAGTTTTTTGGGGAGGTAGTTGTTCAGGTGGAACGGGCTCTAGTTTCTTGTCTGTTTCTGTCGTAGTCGAAATATTTGCTTCGAGCGATGGACACATTGAACAGGCAGCGTTGGCTATTGAAATCGAGTCACAATATAGTGATAATGATAATAGCATCTAATATACAAAATGATGTACAATTGACAATGTCACAAATTACAAAAACCTATACCTGCATCATAACAATATCTGATAAGCACAAGAACGTCTTTTAGTCCTACAACTTGCTCCATCAAATCCAACTGCCAGAGCTCAAAAGCAGCTAAGTTAGCTTCTGGCGTCTCGTACTCTACCTGGTATTCGGGAAATTCGGATGGGTCTAGGTCATTGTCATCGTCCTCTCTGTGTACAGCGAAACGATTGTAAAATTTAAGATTGTCAGCTCAGCCTAGCTAGCTCTGTAGAAGTAAATTCGGAATGATTTGAACGTACGCTAACTCAGCTGCCAATTCTTTCTCAGGAATAGGTTCGCCTGAAGAAAGTCTTTGAAGTTTTTTCAAATTGTGACAGTACTCCTCCTTGATCAGCTTTTCCATTAGTTCGCTCGTTAGCACAATATCTAGAAACCGGAGTCATTATTAATTATTTAATTGCAGAAATTTTTCACAAATACGCTGACATTTACTTTATGCAAAACCCTAAATATGTTATACCATTAGATGTCTTCCCCAATATCCACATCCTCCGTTGCGCTTCTGTAAATCGTTGTGGCACTCGGAGTATTCTTCGAAAGCCAGTGAACCCAACTGGGTAACCATATTCCATTAAAAACTTATACTGTTTCTCGCAGGACTCCGCTGTGAACTCTTCGCCATACATGGGAATCTTCTGCTTTGCAATTTCTTCCGCAACATTGTCCCTAAAAATGTAACAAAATGTAAAAAATAAGCATGTGTAGCTACAAATGCAAGTGTTTTTAGTGTTTTTTAGCTTTAGTCCAATTTCATTAAATTCAGTTTTTAAAAAAGTTATAAAATTATAAAGGGGCGATCGGCACTCACCACCGTGCAGGTTCTTTCCAGTCCTCGCCATACATGTAAAATAAGGAGCTGAGGAGAAGCAGGTTCCTTTCTCGAGCAAAAACGTTCATTTCTCCGTACACCTCCTTTGCCTTTTTACGGTATAGCGCACGTCGCTCTTGCTCCTCTTTGCTAATCGCCACAGCTTTGGGACCTGGGCTAAAAAGCGCTCTCATCTCCTCTTCTGAATCACTGTCCGCCTCCACTTTGACAACGGCAACCTCCTTTTGCTGTGACATTACTGACATTTTCAATTCTCAAATGGAATCCACCAAGCTCATAAAGAACTAAACCCCTCCCTCGGTCACCAACAAAATGACAACTTCTCAAGTCTAATACTTTAGCACTTTTGAAACTTCAAACAAATGCCTTTATAACAACAGAAGAGGAATACACAGTTAGTAAGCCACGTTATAACCGTCACCACTTACGAGTGCTATAATCGAGATATCCGTTCCGTTTTCGATTTCTGTACTTTACTTCACTGGACTTTAATTAACTACTGTCCAATTTTCTTTTGCTGTTCGTATGACGTATACAAATGAAACAAGAGCAGCAATCAGCAAAGTATGCACTTTTGATCTGGAAACCTAAAAGCATCCTCCCACTTTAACTGGAGTTGCTCAACAGATAATTAGATACAATGTTTGTATCTAAAACCTTGAACTCTTGACACTTGACGAAAAAGTTAGTCAGTCAGCCGAGCCGGAGCCGAATAAGCCGAATTTGTTTCCTTTTGCTCAAGAAGAAGAAAAACAAACTCCGCTTTGTGTTTATTGTTGACTCTGCTCTAGTGCTCTGCCGAGTGCCGACTCTTCTCCCTGGAGAATTTGAACTAACTCTCTGTGCGCTTCAGTTTCTCATTAAGGGGCACTATGCGATGAAGGATTTTTGTTTATAAACCCAACAATGAGAATTGATATTGAGGAATGAAAAATAGCACTTTAGCGATGCGCTAAAATATATGCTCCTTCCTATTTCCAGTTCCAGGTCTGCTGAGGTCTGTTATGTTATAGGTGTGCTAATCATAGATTGTAGATGCTGTTTACAGGTAATTTTAAACTTTTCTTTTATTAGGTGTCACTTATTGCTAATTATACACATTGCAGCCGATTAGCTATATATTTTGAATATTTTGATACAAACATTTTGTCTCTAAAAATTCCACAAGTGGCATAAATTAGGGGAAATTCCACAAGTGGGAAATTTCACCCTCCATCCTCCGAAGTACAGTTTATTCGCATTTATTGGAAATTTCGCAAATTGTAATTATTGCGATTGTCGAGAACATACTCTATATAATGTGCTTTTGCACAATATCACCAGAGCTTTGACTGGAATTTCCTACAGTTTTGGGGTAAGATGAAACATTCTAAGAGAAGCGTCTCCGTTTAGAGCTTTGTCTAGGACGCTACCCTGTGCAACCCCTGCTGTAGAAAGCAATCTATAGTCAGTCCATGATCCAAAATGTTTTTTCAGGTCACCATCCGTAGCACTTCGTGGAGGCCCTGTGATGCAGCAATGCAAAATTATATTTATATTTCTTTCTTTTTTCCCATCATTATCATAATCATCCATAAATAACGATAAGATAAGCCCAAACCTTCAAATTTAGATTTGTCATACGTAAATGTTTCCAGCAGGTAACTGAAGTTGTGCCCTACGTCATGAAAATCAAAACCATTAAAGTGCTCCGTAAAGAAACAGATAAGAATATTCTCATGAAAAACTTCGGTATTAAGTTTACTTTTTCTTACATGATCCGTCAGCATTTTTAAGGGCCCTCTGCATAGTTGCTGCATAGGTATCCCTATCTGTGTACTCAATTGCGATGTACGAACCTCTGTCCCAGATGTAGTCGAAAGGACCGAATTTCTCCAGGGGGCATGTGAAGAAGTCACCCACGTATACTTGTACACGTCCATCCATTCCCGTGAACACCTTCGTGTCTTCATTGTAGGTCATTCCTAAATTATGCTCGGAATTTAATTGTTCGATCCCAACTTTTGCAACTTCCACCCCAAATACCCTGAACCCATGACTGAGTAAATATGGAATATCCACAGTTTTCCCACAAAGTGGTAAGAACCAGGTCTTCTCAGAGTTTTTTACGAAGCTCTCTGGATTGGTCAAGTTACTTTCTATAAGTTTTCGTCCCGTTACTAATTCGATGTTATTCAGGAGGTTAGGATGAACTTCACTCTTATGCCAAAAAACACTATCTTCTGTCCAAAGTTTATTCCAATATTCTACCTTATGTGGATCATGCTCGGCAGCTTTCGATGAGAATGTCATCGCTGCAATTTTTCCAAAACTGTTCCTTCCGTTTCTGAACGAGTATGAAATTACCTTCAACATTGCTTCAATTGATTTCCCAAGAATTTTCAGAATATACACAAATTCAAGTTTTCAGACAATTTCTGACTTAAAGTGTAGTTTATGCCACTGACTAAAAGATTTTTCGTAAGTTATTTATTTATAATCGAGCTAGTTACATAAAAACAGTAGAACTTGGGGAAGTGTACACATCAGGACAATAATCTGATTAGATATGTCATACATGATACATATACGTCATGCTGTTGTTTGGGGAGAAGAAAGGGCTTTTTTGTTTTTTAAATGAACCACACACTGCATAATAATAAAAATACAGTGTTAGTATTAAGTAAATTACGCAAATTTATGTTATACATTTTTATGAACCGATATGGGTGATATTAAGTAACATGCTTTTTGTTTTAAGGCACTTGGTGGGCATAAGGCATGAGCTAACCGAGCAGATGGACAAGTGGTTGCGTAACCGTGTCGTATGCCATTATACAATCAACAATGAAAATTGATTATGAGTGCAGCAGGCAGAAAAAATGTAGACATGCATGAGTGTAATATAAACAAACTTTATGCAATTGGAAAGTACATAAATGGCCATTATAAATGCACAAGAAATTTCAAACTTCGCAACAAAGTAAAATTGTTCGATTTCTTTTATTCGAATTCAAACGAACGTAAGTTAAAACAAAAGACTCTGGACGAAAACAATTTATAAGCCATCCCTATCCAGTATTCAATCCCTCGCTAGACGTTCTATTATTCCTACACTTAACTGAGAAAATATCACTGACAAGCTGATTCTATACAGTTCACTTTTGTATGGTATTCATATAAAATTTCATTTTTAGAATTACAGATACCTACATACATACTAGCCAACTCTTCATCTACTAGTACACAAAACGTATGCAATTATGCAAGTCCATTTACCGGACATTAACAAGAGTGCTCTGTAACAACATGCAGATACTAGATACAATAAAATGTCCCTAACCTTACTCGATTTAATCACATTACTTAAATAGCTATAATATACAATATATCACGTACAATGCAAAATCTATCAACGGAAACATAGTTCGCTCTTGGTCCCTGGTCCTTCAAAAATAACCTTAACAAATAGCGGCTCATTATCTTGCCGTCGATTTTAACCCCTCGTTTGACAAAAAATATCACTAAAACAAAAAAAAATCCAACTTATTTCATGCGATCCCCTATTCGGCTGAAACCACAAACAAATATGAGACATTTAGGTATCTAAATAGGGTGCTTTGTTACAGTATTTAATCGAAGAAGCTTGAATGAGCATTCTGAGTTTTTTGACTTTTTGTAATGTTCTCCGTGTCTCGTTGCTTTCGGAAATATGGTTTTAATTGTAATTCTTCACAACAAAAATAAAATAAATTACAAAATTCGTACTGTGCTGAGAAAACATCTAACTTGGCACACGGGTACAGGACCATCTTCTCTATTATGTACAATTTGTCTCGAAATAAATTCACGCAATTACATCCCAAACTTAAAAGTTAAAACCTGCTACACATATATAAAGACAGTGCTGGCTAAATTATCCTATCCGACTATTTTCACTACTCTACATATGTATGTAGTTGTTCCTGGTTAAGATCTTTTCACATCTTATTTCGGTTTCTACACATGATTGAAATACAAAACTTGACAGAAAGATTGTCAATAGTAAATGTGATTGGGGAAACTTTTTACAGCGATTATTACATTACATCATCGCAGATACATACAGAGAATTGCAATATGAATTTTATTTTCACTATTAAATGTTTAAGCTTGACTTTCATATTTATTTTACCCACTAATAATAGGTAATCTTCATCGCGTAACTGTACAAAAAATAAACTACCTGCCTACAAGTAGCAAAACAACTAACTGTTCATAATTTTAATAACATCACCAGAGCTCCGCCCCATTCTCTACAAGCGTATTACTTGCAATAATTACAGCTAGACTAAATGCCACCGCAAAATATATTTACTTACATTGTACACCACCAATACACAAATATCTTAGATAAATTAAACAATTTCTATTTCATGATTTTAGTTTTTGCAAGGTACATAGTTCCTCGTATATGATTGATTGATGACAACTGAATATAGAACACAAAAATTTACGTTTGTTACTCGAAGCTGAAAACTAAAGGTGAGCTTAACTATTCCTACTAGCTAAAAAATTACCATGCTGCATATTTGCTATTTTCTACAGAACTGAATTTAATTAGGTATATTTCCTAAATACAGATAATGTCATGTTAAGGTAACGCTTTTGGGGGAATCAACCTACTCACTAGGTATTTTCGCTACCGATTGATCAAGCATTGTGGATTTACGATTTGTTTTATATACCTATACTATTCCTGACTTATGGGTACTCTGGTTAGACCTGTTCAAAAAATGAAAGCCATAAGTGCCCTTATAGTGTATTACCATCTTTGTTTACGTATTTTTACAGAAATACGTCCCCGGTATCCTTTTGCTTATTATCTGTACAGCCATCGGTAGATAACTTAATGTGTGGAAACGATCGTTTATATAACTAATGCTAACACTAACACTTACTTTAATAACTGCTAGAGTTATTTGATCTGACTCTTGATACAACTTAGCATAATTCTCTTGCAATTTACAAACATGAATTTTTTAAATGGGTCTACATCGTCACTTTCAATGGTGAATAGAGGCCGTACCCTATAAATTAGATAAGCTCTTTTACTGTGCAACGCACACGTGGCGTACATGGGACATTCATAAGACGCTCCCATAGATCGAATCAAGATGTCAATCAAGATAATATCCATTCTAAACTTATGCAGGCGGCTCTTCAACAGGCACGGTAAGTCGGTCTCTCCATTGGTCTCCATATATCTTTCTTGCAACATTCTGTAAAAGAAGAGTATATTGAATATATTTACATACTGGAAAGTGAGGATTTGATTTAATCATAACAGTAAAAGTTGAAAGTAGCGAAGAGAGTACCTGAAGTGAAACCAGAGACATGTCGCAGTCCGTCGTGTCAATTTCATTTAGATTAATTCCAGATTTTTCCATTTCGAAGTAGATACCGAAAGGAAGCTTGCCTGTGTTAAGCAGAAAAGAAAGATTTATATTTCTCTATCGCGATTTCGCTACTGTCAATGTATTTGTATTAATAGGAAATCAGGCACTACCGAGACATTCCATCCTCATAATGTGCATCTTTGAGCGGAGATGCTTTGCCAAATGCCCGTGTATCCTAAACGCAATTTTGCAGTCTGGGCACTTGAATGGTCTCGGATTTTCTTCATTCGCTACGCCCCACGCTTCCGTCAAATACACCTACAACAACCATGCAATTAAAAACTTCATGCTATAATCATGTACGGATAATTGGCATACACGAGTCTAGTGACGTGACAACTTACTTTACAATCATGGCTGCTTGATCTTCGATGCTTTATCAGATGACCTTTCGTTCGGAAACTAACTTCCACACGGGTCACAGCGAAATGGGCGCTCGATGTAATGTATATTCATGTGGAGAGTGAGTTGACTGGCGCGGGCAAATGTTTTGCCACAAACATTACACTCGGCTTTACCTTCATCCCTGCATTAAAGTAAACAACGCAATTAATTGAAGTTGCTGCTGAATGCTGAACACTTTGAATATTGCTTCAATCGGAGCAATCAGCAATCATAAAAGATAAATGAATTTAAATGATCTTACTTTACTAACGCCTGTGGTCCACTAGGTTGTCTAAATTCAGCTTGAGGTTTTACGGCCGAAAGTCCGGAGAACAGTTTAGAATTTGGACTGGTTATTCCACTAATTACCGAGTCAATCGCAGAAGCCGGAGCTCCACTATTAGATGACGTGGTAGCACTATCTTTTTGTGGAGTAATGTCGACATCTTCAGGAGATCTGTAAGGGGAAGAAGTCTCTGCAGGGATAGGTTTAGGGTTTGACTCTGCCGGAGGAACCTCAGCTCCTTCCTTCTTTTCCTTTGGGTCTGGTGGACTTAGCCAAGGTTGGTGAAGTTTTACAGGGCCACTACTTGAGCCTGCTAACTGAATAGTTACAGCGGGAACAGGAGTTACTGCCGCTGTATGTTTTCTGGCAACAACTGGAGCCTCAAGTGTAGGCAGAGTAGATACTGTTGGGAATGTACTACCAGTGGCACTGCCAGTACTAGCTTCTGATTCTGTTCGCTGACGTGGCTCAGGAACAGGAAGGGAGTCGCAGTTACTTGAGTAGTCAGACATCTCCGTTTTTATCTCAGTAAGTACTTGTTCTGAATCCTCAGGAGTATTTCCGTTACCAAGATTATTTAGCACTCTTCTTAAGTTGAGACACCGATTTTCATCATCTGCTGTGGGTTCCCAAGCCTCTGCTTCTTTTACCACTCCAAAGGCCTTGATAACTCCGTTCTTTTCAAGTTTCATTTTCTTGCTATCACTCTCTGAACAAAGTAGCTCTGGCTCTAGGACGCGCTTACTGGTTGTCGGCTTAACGCTCAAGTCAATAGGCGTTTCAGGTACCGGGACACTGTCTCCTCCAGTAGTGTACGAGCTGATGCTGGAGTTGCTGATATCCTCGATCATTGAACTAAACTGATACAATGACTGACGACTTTTCCTCCTGGCATCGTTGCTACTCTCATAATCGCTGCTTGCAGATCCTCCCGATGGAAGTCGTACTGTAGCCTTACTTAAATCTAAAAGGCTTTGCGCGATTTCCTTCTCAAAACTTTCGCTTCCGTTGTCATTTCCGTCGGCACTGTCAGCGTCGAATTCGTCCTGAGAGTCTGTCTCCATATCATTGTCACCATTTTCATCCAAGTCATCCTCATCTGATTCATTGTCATCAGTTGTGTCAGAAATAGTGAACCCAGGCCCAGTAGACGCTAATGACGTAGAAGACTCAGGGTGGATTCCAAGCCCGGCACATTTTTTATGATGCGACTTTGACTTCTGATGCTTGGTCAAGTTGCCTTTCGTCTTAAAACTAAAATTTGAAGTTTTTTTTTAGTTTTTATTCGTACACCGGAAATATTTATGCAAAAACTAAAAATAGTAAGATGAAAAAATGTCTTACAATAATGAATAATTTATTAATTTGTATTACTATATTTTCATTCTCAAAATCTAGCCGTAATTCGTATTATGTGCAAGCTCAGCAGGTTGCAGCCCTAATCACCCTCGACCAAGAGGGGAACAATTAGTTATCGGCGTGAAACCATGTTTTCTTTACCTCTTCCTCGAACATAAGTATAGTCCTCATTTGATTCAAAGCCTCCCTCCATTATTTTTACACGTGGACTATCATACTGCGCCAAAAGTTCGTCTTGTCCATCTCCTCTTGAGCTGGTCAGTGCTAAAGGCTTATCACTACTAAGATTGCTCTCGCAGTCATCTTCCTGTCCCTTCAAGATTGACTGTCGTCTTCCAAATTCATTGCTGGACTCATCCATACTATTAGTATCAGATGAAGACAGAACACCTGGACTAGTTCTGGGAAGTTTGCTCTCCCTTGATGACAAGTTAATTGCGCTGCTTGCAGCCTTTGGGGAAAATGCAGCAATGCTCATCAGTCCACCCGAACCCACAGCTGGATTACTAGATGCCACAAGTGTCACTGGAGACGATGCATTAGAGGGAGGAGAAATTGGGACTATTCCACTACTCGATTCTGGGGACACTTGTATTTTAATTGGCTGTGTGAGCTTACTCGATGAGGATGGTATTGGTGCTGATGATGAGTACACGGACTCCGTATTTCTATTAATTGCACTGGTAACCTGAGTAGCTACACTAGACTCAGGTGCAGAAGCTGAGACCTTTTCAATTCCACTGAGAAAGGACTTACTATCACAAATTGGAGAGCTAATTGGTGGCTGGCTGTCAGGCGAGCTGACAGTCAGTGTATCACAGTGCTTTCCGGTTGCAGAAGTGTACAGAATATTATGTGGACTTTTTCTGCCATTCACGCGAGAGTCGTTGGTGGAGATCCCGATCTGCAACTGATTCGGATCCCTGGGACGGGGCTGTGCAGAAAAAAGTAGATTGTATGTTAAGATGCAAATTGCAACATAATGGAGCTGAGCAACTATGCAACTATTATGCCAGAGCGTATTCACGAGTTTAGCAAGACCATGATTATAAGAGTTAGTAATACAACCACTTTGGACAAGGATAACTCACCTGCCAGTTGGTGTACATGGATAGCTTTGGATCCGTTTCTTGCGTTATGAACATTGGTTGCGTTTTAAAGAGGCATGTGTAGCTGGATCTCGTTGAAACTTTGAACCCCAGGTAGGTGTAGGCTTGACCTGGAAAGATATTCGCAGAAGTTGTGTTAGCCACGAATTTAATGAAAATGACGAATGAAACTTTACATGTGGGAAGATAATGAGTGCTTTTCAGAAAACTGCATCTTACCATTTATGGTCATTTGATTGTATGGCTTAGCAACTCTTGGTGTTTCCGGACTTGGGAGGACGCCCGGCTCAGTCTTCTTTGAGTTAGTGTTAACAGGTTTCAATGCAAGGAAAGTGGGACGTTTGGGGTTCTGCGTAGGTGTCGGCACCACCTGAAATGGGGTCTCTTTGTCAGGGTTAGAATTCTCCGATTTTGGGGTGCTTTCTCTGGAAACTGGGCTACCACTTTTGGGCAATGTTGGCTCCAATTCACGACTGTTATTGTTAATCACCGTTCCGCCTTGAAATGTTGATGGTAAAGTGATACCTCCCTCGACTTTCTTTTGTGTAAAAATAGTTTTAGTCGTGGCGACAGGCAGTGGGGGGAGTGCTGCTGGAGCTGAAAGGTCGGAAACCAGCGACAAGAGAGGAGTGCGCCCTTTTTCTGAAATAGTTGAGTCAGCGGGATTACTCGTACTGGGAAGTTCAACTTGCGGTGGGACAAAGCGTAGAAGAGAGGAGCCAGAAGACCCGGAAGACAAAGACGAATTGTTGTTTGTTGTCGCTGTTGATGAGTCAGGTACTGATTTTTTACGGTGTGGTCTTCCCCTGTGACTTTTCTGTGGCTTTTGGTCTTCATTTGTAGAACTGGAATGTAAGTAAGGACTTCTCGGGGATGAATTTTGGCTATCCCGCTTGTTCTTAGTGGATACCAGTGATAATGGCTTATTTCCAGGCAAGACTGTGTTGGGAGAAGTTGGTCCTTGAAAAAATAGGGCCCCGTTAGTAGGTTTACTAGGGGTTCGCGGTGAAACGTTGCTAATAATCTTGGTGAAATCCACTGGCCCTAGGTCTACAGTTGGCGCTGCTGCCGTCACAGTTTGTACAGATCCACCAGAAACAGTCCCGTTGTTAGTCCTGATAGTCACTTTGGCGCCGGAAGGCCCACAGTTACTGACGCGAACTGTCATGTCCACATCCTGGAAATAGTTTTTACTACCAGTCGGCTCGTTCACAGGAAGCTCAGATACTTCTCCACCGCAAAGTCGAGACGGCGTGGGTGAAAGTCGTCTCCGTTTCTTAGGTACCATGGAAGATGTTGTAGAACTCGATGCTGAGCCAGTTGAGGAGGCTGAGGAAGGACGAACAATGGTGACTGTACTACCACTATTGTGAGCACCAAATGACAAGTCAGTCGGAGTTGTTGAATAGCTGTGAATTTCCGGGTTGAGAGATTGTTTAAAATTAAGAGGTTCCGTTCCCGGTCCACTAGTTCCTAATCCGTTACTGTTGAGCAAGCTATGATGATGAGATGGGGTCTGAAGAAGTTCCACACTTCCACCCGACGTTGACATTTCCGAAGAAGACGAGGAATGTCTTAAGAGACCGTTATGGTGCTGCTGAAAATGAGAGAGTAGACTGGGCGCTGGCGGACTGCTCACAGGTAGTTCTGTCGTAGAGCCGCCACTGAGTAAATGGTTTGTTCTCTGTTGGGGGTTCTGTCCCCTGGAGGTATGATTTTTGAGCATTTTTGTAAATTGTTCAGGCCACTCCAGAAGTGACTGGTTTTCATCGATTATTTTAGTAATCCGATCATCCAATGACTTCCTATCCAGTCTCATCTCTTTCGAAAGCCTGCATGGTTCAGCGGATTTGGAGTGACTACTCGATCCACCTAATGAGTTGGATGAGGGTGAAATAACGTGCTTGCTAGAAACTAGAAGAGGACTACTGTACATTATTGAGCTGCTACCAATGTGAACGTCTTCAGCGTTCCCAATTTTTGCTCCAACTCCTAAAGCTTGGGTCAGCGTTTCAGAT
>JAHZND010004207.1:0-15418 GCA_027744115.1 Acrocyrtus sp. NNG-2020 | reverse complement strand
CTCAACAAGAAAAGGAAAAAGTAGATAATTCATTATTGGACAAATTACTGTAGCTACTCTAGATTAGGTGAACAACCGAGTTTTGTCTACTTGTGCGTTTGTTACATTTTGTAAAGTGGCGAAATCGTTTTAGAATGCGAATGATTATGCGGTATGCAATTGATATTGTCAGATTAAACCTTTTACTTTAAATATTGATAACAATCCACTAAAAGGTAATAAGGGGAGCTGGTGACAGTGGTGACTGGTGACTGGTCAGTTTTTTGTCAGTTGTGTTGTGAGCTCAAATCAACATAGAATAGAAGCGTTATCTTTTGGAATATCATTTAATATTTATCTCAGATCTTTCAGTTGGACTGCGCGTCATTTTGTTTTAGGTAGAGAAACTCACTTTTTCTCAATTTCTTACTCTTTACTGAAAACTAAAGTAAGGTACGCAACCGTCATATGAAATAGGTAATTTGTTAATACTTGTTAAGTTTTTACCGTCAATACCATAATTATCAAGTACGCTGCCGCCACAATCCCAGTTAGTCAGTGAGAGAGCAACATTGCTGAACTGTTTAACCAAGAAAAAGCAAACCAAAGCATGATAGTGTAAAGGAAAATTTACGAACTAATCTGAGCACGATAATTGATTAACAAAATGTAACCTAACCTCCATCAGCTAGTCATAGTGAAGGGAAATGGGAAACGAAATATGATCAAACTTTGTATAGCGCAATATTGACATAATACGTACATTATTGCAAATTGCGATCCAGAGTAATTTAAAAAGAATAAGTTTTTAATGAACCAACAATGGAAGCGAATTCATTTCAATTCAATCAATTCTGGCTAAATTCCGGTTTCCGTTGAATTCTCTGCTCTCTGGCTTCTTGTTCTTTTTAAAAATACGTCAAGCCTTTTATCTCCGATGAAATGACCAAAATATATATTATATGAATAGGTACTAGCAGTAGAAACAGGATACAATTCTTTTATACACAGCCAGACTAAAATTTAATATTTATTGGATTTTTAATAAAAAAAATTTTGATTAATTTTCAGATAGGAGATTGCACTTCTGAATAATTTTTTTCTTGATTTAGGTACGGTTATTTTGTAAACTGGAAAATTGGCATATAGGTAGTAGGAGGAAGAAATAAATTCAAGCTGATGTGGAATGAAGAATTTCATATGTGTACATGTATGACGTAACGTAGTACTTTAAAACTGCAATTCGGACGACTAATGTTAGTTAAAATAACGACATAGCGTAGGCGTATTTATTAAATAATTGAGTAAAAATTCTTACAATAATACTAAATGTACCAATCTGCAACTTAACTAATCCTGTTGGAAAAGGACATCTGTAATACAATTAACAATTAATAGGTAATATAATATTATCAGTAGTAGTAATAACTATTATATGAAGTATGAAACAACGATTGCTATACGTAAATCTCAAACAACAACTAAAACTAAATTAATTATTAATTATGAACGAAATGTGTAATCGCATAGAATTAGAAATACTGAGCGAGATCTGAATATATCTTCTTCAGCTACTCTTCGTTTGATAAAACTTTTTAGCCGAAGCCGAGTTGTGTTGAACTGTAAGCATAATGTCAATAGAGTTTTAAAGAAGTGGAATAATCGCTTACAATACGAATACTTTTTACATTTACTTGACATCTTCGTTCTTAGAACTTAAATGATAAGTAGCAGACCTCACTGATTATTGTCTTAAGCAGAAAATAAATAAGTTAATTACGTCTTAAGTTCTCTACGATGCGTACAAGTTAATAATAATAATTAGAGATATTGAATATTAAGATAAATTCGACATAAAAATTACGGCTGGACGCGTAAATGTAAGTAATGTAATGAGTTGTAATGTTTGTCAGGTTTAACTACGGAAGTGAGTACTCATGTTTGTCACAACCCTTTGTTTTTGCATGCAACTCCTTTGAAACGCAATGGTATTTGATAACAAGAAAACGAATTATTATCCAATAAAATATCACTTGAAAAACTGCTGCTCTCGTTAGTCTCGTCGCAACTATTTACGCCAATACTCTCTTCGACTTTCCGGTTTTGTTGATGAATTCGAATTCGGAAACATTTATTTTTCGGCTTTCTTGAACAAAGTGAGGGAATGAACATTTTTGCTGGACTTTCATTTCCTGCACCAGCTTCAGCTTCCCATTCGTCTCCATCGAGGGAGCCTCCTTCAAGTAAAGCTTGAAATAATAGCGGAGGAATACTTGGAAAGCGTACTACATTCTGATAGAAATTGGTGCTATTCTCAGAGAAATTAAAATTCAAGGCATCTGAAGATATCACGCATATGTGAGTATATGTCTTTGCCAGTGGTCGGGTGGTAAAGTCTAGAAAGTCCGGATTTGTGATAATAGTCCTAAAGTAAAAACGAAAAGACAAGAATAATAATTATTATTGTAATAAATAGCGAATCCCTTTTCAACAAAATCATAGTCACACAATATACAGATACTGAGGTACTTGTTTAGGGAATTTACGCACTTGTAAAACTTGCGTAGAACATTGTTCTGGAAGTGCTCAGATGGATGTTTGCATCCAGAGCTAGCCTTTGTCTCCCCGGAGTTTGTAGGCAGGTCAAAGCAGAAGACCTCCTTTGGGCAGTATATGGATGGACCTAATACAAGTAGAACTGAAAGCGTACTCCTTGAACTGTGAAACGGTGACGGTGACACAAGTCCCTTCAAGTTCGATGCATCCATTAATAATCGTTCAAGCATCTTAAAGATAAAATACAAAAAGTGAAAAACAGGCAATATATATGTATTGTATTAATAATTAACATAAACTCAGTCAGTGAAGTGCAATCAATTGCCATCCATAGACCCAAAGGAGATCTTACATCAAGTGCTGGTCTAATTGTATTATACGCCTTAGATTCAGACTCCAGTCCTTTCATTCTTTGCCTGTAGATCTTCTGTGCTTGAACACGCTTCCTTCTTTCTTGCATCTACAAAATGAGAAAAGAAAGTTAATATTTAGTTGAACAAGACAATGAGGGGGTGGTTTGGGGCATTTGCAACTGACAATGAGTTCATTTTCATTATTCTGCACGGTAACAAAGAAACAATGAAACAAAAGATTTATAAATACCATTACCATTAATGATATGCGTTCTCGCGGATTAGCACCATCGCTTTTTGACGGATCCATCAAACAATAGAGATCGCCGACTCCCACAGTCCCTCCTTGAATAGTATTCAATTTGTTATTCACTTCTCTGTCCAGGACCACCGATGACTTCTCCAATTGCTGAAACGGGAGGGGAATTTGTCCCCGCTGATATAACACATAAGTTAATCCCGCTTCCAGAATGGACGCTACTTCCGCGCTTGTTAGTGAGGAGTCCACGGAAAACAAAAGCTCCGTCGATGAGTCCATCGCGTACAATTTTGTAAGAAATTTTTTTTCCAGTTCTATTTTAGAATTGTTGTCTTCTCTTGGCTATCACTGTCACTATTGTTATCCAACTTTATCTTTCTTATCCAATAACTTCAAGTTAGGTACTTTTTGTTGTGTCCATTTTCAGGTACTCGTCTCTCATTTTACAGAAAATGACTTGAAGAAAGCTGCTGGTGCTGGTGGAGTTCATGCAGTTCTCTACAGATAAGCGAGACTAGCGAGAGGCTGGCGGCGATGCGGTGGCCAAAGAAGTTGCAAACGGTCACGAAAACAAGTGAGTTTTTTGGACTACCAAAACTGCCATACCTGTACATGTATTTTGTGTAGGGTACATCGTAGAGGTAGGTACGCGAACTTTGTGCTTTTCGTATGCTACGCTCACTGGACAGACTTGTCTGCTACTGCCAAAACCTGCTAAAATTTACGCACACGCAAATCTGCCTACGAGACAAGAAGAAGAAGAGAAGAGGGAGAGGGACACACAGACAGACTTGCCATACTTGCCAACGTTTTATCAGACGAGCAGAGAGAGGTGCATCTGCCCATCCCCCTGTACTTTCTTCCCTCGTCTTGTCTATAACGTTAGTGCGTATCTCTCTGTGCTTCTTCTTGCCGTCCTCAGTGCCATCCTGGCAATGTTGGGAAGTACTACAGGGCTAACCTCTGCACTCGATTCGTATGTTCTGTGTGAGGAATACGTTTGTTAGGACTGGTCTGGCTGCAACACGCACGGGTAGATTCATTGATCAAAAAATTGGTGAGTGGAGAGGGGTCAACTTTTAATGTGGCAGCCATTCTTGCTTTACACCCTCCTTCATCCTTAAAGATGGGCACTTTTCTCAGTTTGTTCAGGCACTAATCAGTGCACTTTTCTCAAAATTTAACGGACTTATTTTTATTGTAGTCTTAGCCGTTTTATTAACTTTAACGTAGTCTAAAATAATGCTTATTAAATCTAAATTAAGACTGAACTGACATTATTCTTGGAAAATAATTGGAAGCTGGAAATCACGTACCGATATCACTGTACAAGGTAAGGGCGAAGGGCAGTAGAAGAGTGGAATGAGGAAGCTACTTTAAATATTTTAAATTGCTTTAAATAAATGGCTCGTGCGAAAAATGGCAATGGCTTTACTTGATTTGCGAATAATATTTAATATTTACGATAATCAAATCATGATAGTTCGCGACTAAAACGTTTGTAAATACATAACGGATTTAGAACTTTCTTTAAATTTTCAGGAGCAGTTGAAGCAGATTTGGGAGGACTGGTTTTAAAATAATTTTACCATTAGTTCTTATTTTAATAATATAAATTGAGAGAGCAGTGGTGCAGAAGAAACAAGCGAGATTGATCCCAATTTAGTTGAACTACATCGTCTCCTACAAAGACTTGCTAAAGAGGACAACAGAAAAATGTCCGTGACAGCCCAACTTATACTTATCCAAGGGGATAGCACTAATTTTCAGCAAGTTATCGACCTACACTCCGTTAACGTAAGCTTTTTGCTTTATGAAAGGAAAGCTTGCAAATAATTTTCAATTTATAATATCATTTATTCATTTATTGTGTATTCCAGCGGAGCATTGGTCGTGCACAAAACTGCGACATCGTATGGGGATCTCTGCAGATATCAAGACAGCATGCTTCTTTGGAATACCTACTACCTAAATGGTATATTCGTGACACGGTAAGATGAACTCTGCAATCTGATACATAGCTTATAACTTATAACTCTATCGTAATTAATTAAAACTCACTGATACTATATTTAATTTTAATGAAATCTCAAATGTTGATTTTTTTCTGTAGAGTACAAATGGACTTGCAGTCAATGGAAGCAAATTGCGGAAGGGAGAACTTCAGCCACTTAACGACAATGATATAATCAGTTTTATACCCACCGGATCAGTTCGTTATAGGTTCAGATATATGAACAACAATTCACCAGGTAGGAATAGATTAGGTTTTGGTAGTTCAGCATCAGCCAATTTACTTTCTAATATGCTAACTCCACAATCTACCCGTCCTCCTGCATTTTCCTCTACACCGACAGCTACTTCTACCCCAAGAAGAACACCAGTCATAGTGGCCGAAAGACCACCAGTGGAAGTTGAAGAAATTTTAGTAGACAGTCACTCCGACTCAGAAGATAGTAACCACAGCGCGTCATTATTAAGCGTGGATCCAGATCGCGACGATTTTCTTAGCTTCAGTGGCGATGAACGAGAAGAGCAAGAGCGCCCTCCATCCTCTCCATCACTTCTTGATGACCTGGAAGAAGACGAGTCGCTGAGTGCTTTTGCACCCAAAAGAAAGCATGGTGCGGAATCCGGGGATAGTGACAACTCTTTAGAACAGAGCAAGAAGAAGAAACTAGTATTAGATGTGCCGGCAGATAACAAAGTCGAATCATTAGGAACAACGTCCGCCTCCAATCAGGCTAAGAAGGGTCTCAAACCATCAAAACTCAGCGGACTTTTTACTGATGAACAAATTGCCCAATGCACGGATTTGGCGACACTCAAAGTACAACTAAAGCAATGTCTAACAAGACTCGCCAGTACAGAAGTCGAACTGAAAACGGTGGAGTGTGAGAGAACAATGGAGCGCGAAGAAAATCGTCAGAAGGAGTATGATGTTGAGTCAGTAACCGCTGCAATCAGAGAAGAAAATTACAAGAAGATACTAGAACTGCTGGAGACGGAGCTTAACTGCTCTGTCTGTAATGAAGTTTTCATCAAAGTAAGTATTTGTATTACTAATAAATGTACTTGCAGGCTTTCTAGCTTTTTATTACTTATTACTAATCGACATTTTACTACTTCTTTACAGGCTACTGTACTAGACTGTGGCCACACATTCTGCCATTTTTGTATCACGGAGTGGTCCAAGAAGAAAAAAGAATGTCCTATTTGCAGAAAAGACCTCAAAAATCAATTTCGTCATATTGAGCTGGATAATTTTACTACAAAAATGTTTGAGTCGTTCAGCGAAGAAATGTCAAATAAGAGAACGAAAAGCATTAAGGAGCGCGAGGATGAAGTGAAGAAGGCTGACGAAGCTGCCAGAGCAGTACCAGTTCGCCCCATTCCTGCAACTAACGATATATTTTATTAACTACCACGCTATCTTGCAAAATACAGGCTACGCCGATTTCCTTGCTCAGATCCAGCAGTTTGATAATGCTTTAGCTCCTGTTTCGCGAAATAGAACTGCGGGAGGCGGGGCACATGCACATGCTGCTCGAATGACCACAGGTGGGAGTGCCGCAGCTGAGCGAAGGAGAAGTAAGATAATTAATTGAATATTTAATTAACAGATAATTTATTATTACCACAAACAAAAAATACTATTATATTTTATTCTAATGTGTTATAGGCGCGCGAATTCAAGATCGAGGTGTCGAAATCCTTGGAACTGGAGCTCCAGCAGCAGGTCGTGCCAATAGTACCGCTAGAAGAGGTCGAACTCCCCGCGCTGCTACTACTGGTAGTCGTAGCAGGAATGCAGCAGCTGCCGCAGGTGCTCCCGCATCTCGTACACAAGGGGCTAGAGCGCCTGCCGCCGCCGCCATCGGCGCTGTTCCCCCACCAATCTCTATTCAGAATCTTCAGATGCCTGTTGTGGTAAATCTGGATGATAGCGCCAACAGCAACAACGGAAATGAGAGGAATCGAATTGGAGGTCTACAATTTCCTAACCAATTATTAAATTGTAAGTAACTCCTAATTAAAGATTATTATTGAAATATTTCAACGTAGGTCTAAGTCTAGGAGGGTTTATAAGAGCGTTGCTTACAGACAGCTAATATTGGAGACAATTTTTTTTACGTAAAGGAGAAACTAATTGGTCAACAATATAAGTACATATTTCCTTCCAGTTTGCCTACTTTTCTACTTCGATTATCAACGATAAGTTAAGTTATCATAGTGAATGTCCTTCTGTCACGTTGAAATTACTAAATGCATGCGTTCTCTTTTATTCTGTCACTTATTCAGGGCTTTTCTGAACTGCTTGGATGTTTTACCATTTTGTACAGATCTTCCACGAATTCCCATTCCACGGCTACTTCCCTCTCTACAAAGTCTTCAGCGATTAAGTGGTGGAAATGCCAGCGAAACCTAAACGGAAATACTATTTTCAGAGGTATTACCGATTAGAAGTTGAACATTTTTCGGTGTTTGACTGCAATAGATTAATTAGTCATGGCTCGTATTTCTACTTACTTTACTGATACTACAAAAGTGCAGAATTATTGTTACGATTATTTTTACTCCAGTCGTATCATTGTTCAATTACCTAAGTTAAGTTTATCACTCATACTGATGGCTGAGTTTCTTATTTTTGTGAGTTTTTGTCGCATCACACGGTTCGTTACAACTTACTTTATTCCGTTACTAGTTCGCCATTAAGGTATTAAAAGTATTCCGATTCCACTGTATATCTCTAGTAAAAACAGTCAAAATATAAAAAGGTGTCCCCATTATTGTACGCAGCCAACTGATCGTGTCCTTGTATCAATTATAATTGTACAGGCGGTAGTACAAATTTTCAGTTATATAAGCTTAATTAATTTTTTCTGTGAAACAACTTGTTCACTCGTTCAATTTACCGCAACTTAATTTAATATTAATTTAGTTTACTTGCCATGAGGAACGGCTTAAAAATAGCTCATTTATTGTGAGCGTACAACCGTTAATTGTTACTCTTCAAGTGATCTATGAATTTTTGTGTATTTGAAACTAAATAGTAAATAAGACTTTTAATTGGTTCTTTATATTTGTAATTATGTTTTGTTTATTTACAAGTGGAAGTTTTCCCGATTTCTTTGACTGCACAATACATTATTCAGGTATTTTTCTTTTGTCGTATTGTATTTTTTACACTGTTTTTCCTGTAACAAAAGAGAAGTTAAAAGGTAAGACTTCTCATGAGACGTAATTCAAAATATGTAATTTGGTAATGAAATGAAAGATTTTGAAAAGCAAACCATGATAATTAATTTTTAAAATCAAAGAAAAATCGTTTTTGACAAATAAACTTAAGGTTCATGAATTTAAATTAATAATGACGTAGTGAGCTGGTTACTTAATCATTCAAACTTTATTTATGCACTCGCTAAGACTAGGTCACGCCAATAATAATTATTATGTGGAATTTCAGAATATGCTTTCAATCAAGCAAGTTAGCTCGGCTGTCGGTGTTCATATGTGAAAATGACAAGATTCGTGCAACACAGGAGAAAAAGTTTTTAATTGTTAATAATGTATCTTATTTTTATTTAAAAAATAACAACCCAGGTGCTTTAGCAAAAATGGTTCTGTGACTAGACTACTTCACAAACATACATTTTCTTAAATGCATATAGGAATGTTAGTGTATGCATTTGAGGGTTTGTAATCGGAATTTGAAATCTTGACACATCCAATTTTAATTTCTAACCAAACCAACAAAATCACACCATGATGAGGCAGTTGTGTAACAGCAAATCACATAACACGACAATAAATCAGAACTGTAGTATACATACCTAGTCGATAGTAAATGATTTCCTAATTGCTTTAATACTAGCTAATTTCGTTTTTATATTCAGCTAATCCTTCAATCTCGAACCACTACACTAAGAAAATTTCAAATCACTCATCATCTCTCAAAGTTCTCAGAAAATAAAAAACCACGCACAATCAGAATAGTAAAGAAAGAAGGGTGATATTTAACTTAATTAAAGAAATTAATTCACTACCAAATTAATGGGTAATTTCATGCTTCCCTGTACTAGTGCCTAGAAGCTTACTTTGCACAAATCAAGCGCAAGTAGGTATCTAAAAAAGGGTCTGCTTTTAGACGCCGAAAATCCGGTATGGTTTGAAAACTAAAATGACCATTATTTGCATTTGCACTGATTTGGGGATCTCTTGGCATTCCGTCTTCGCCAATGAGAGACATTAAGGCTTAAGTTTATTATGTAACGGAGTTTGAATTTCAATTGTTTTGACAATCAAGAGTGATTTATCAGTAATTTGACTTACTTTTTTTTACTTTCGTCTATTTGTAATACTAAGCAAGTAAGGCCTTAAGCCAGCCAAATGAATTTTCTGAAGAAGTTTTCTCAACTGTTTGTCAAAATTTTGATATCGTTGTAATTCGAGAACTTTTAGAGTTTGCTACTACTAAATTTCATTAATTTTTTTTAGATTTATAGAGGCACCTGATAACTGAATTACATATCAGTATCAAATACATGCAGTTTCAGTTTTTTTTGCATTATGCTACAGCGAACTGCAATATGTTTGTGTACTGGAAATTAGTGCAAATTGTCATTTTACTTTAGTTCTCAAACCATGCCGGATTTTTGGCGTCTAAAAGCAGACCCTTTTTAGGTACCTACTTGCGCTTGAGTGGTGCAAGCTTCTATGCACTAGTATAACAGTTATTAAAAATATTTTTAGTAAATAAAATTGATATCATTTTCTAGGGAGGTACTTACTCTTAAAAATCAACTCTACTATGTATAGTAAGTATGAGGTATTAAGTATGGAATTTTTTTACACAAAAATCAATTAACAATTTTGCAACCACAATCCACACCGAACACTTCAAGTTGGATTGGACATGTATAATGCAAATAAGTATCTCTAAAGTACAGTACAGTTATTTGCAAACTTACAGTTATGCGTTAGCTTAGCAAATACACACGTTAAAAATCGGCTTAGCTTACTGGTCCTTTTTAGCTTTATTTTTGGAAGATTTGTTCTTTGGTGACTTAGTGGGAGAAGTTTCACTGGAGGACGAAGAAGCACCATCTCTTCCACTATTGTTGTCGACGCTTGTAGATGACGCCCGTTGAGTAAGAGATCCATTTCGTTCAGTTTTATCACTACCGTCATCACTACTAGTGGAAGGTTGAACTTTTCCTTTCTGCTTTTCTTCCAACCAAATTAAAGATTGTTTAGATTCTCGATACCTATAAAATTACTTTCGACCTCAGAATGGAAAATAAAATCGGAAATGCGTACCTTATTAATCTTCCATATCTCAATCAGCAACCCAATGAATACACTGACTTTAATCACAAAGTTGGTTTCGTTATCCAACACATACAGCAGTACTATTAGCGACTGGAATACATTGAAAAACACACTCCGCACGGAAAGACCCTCCAGACTTTTTCTGTCATTCCAGAACTGAATATCTGAAAACAAAAATAAAAGATGTCAAGATATGTAACTTTCAAAATTTTTAATGAGAAAGTCTACAAAAGCACATTTTTGGTTAAAAATTCGTACCATTTTTGAAAGCGAGGAATTCGAATATACTATGAAGAATAGACACTACAAAAGTCAAAGCAAGTAGATATGGATTAGTGTCAAGGAATGCTTCCTTCAGCGTGTCCTGCTCATCGTCATCTTCCTCTTGGCCAGTGATGAAAGTGCTAGCACTCCATTGACTCCTCATAGACTGGGCTGCGTACAGCTGCCATTTGAACAAGGACAAAGGCTGGAAAGTAAGTGTAAGGGGCAAGGTCCTGCAAAGAAGAAAAAAGAATTACCTAAGTCGCTATAATTATATTTTTTTAAATAATATTTTTTTTATTTTAACTGGCTTACGGAGTAGTGTCGTTCACGGGGTAGTATTCCTTTCCCAAATTCCAATAGTCGTTGTAGAACAAAATTGGTTGATACTTCAGCTCATTGGGAATAAACTTGACGTATTCATTTAAAGGAACTGGGACAGCACCCATGGTCCAATGCGTCCAGTCAGCGACTATACTGATGGTCAAGTTAGGATGCCAGTGGGACACGATTTCTGACGACATTAACTTAGCTTTCTAAAAAAAATTAAGTTACAATAAAATTTTTATTATAAAAATATTGTAAAATTATACAAGTTTTATAGTAATAAAATTAATAAAGTAACAATTTACCTCTTGCTCTTCAGCGGATGTCTCAGTTTCGCCAGTAAGGAGATTGTGGGTTTTAACGTACTTCTTTCGTTTGAACTTGTTCAGCATTTTGGAACGATGAAGGGTTAGAGATTTAGAGTACAAATGTTTCAGAGTTGGGTCTGGTGAAAAGCCTTTTGGTACGATGTAAGTGTGAAGATATAGTGAACCGTTATTTTGCACGCGCTGCAACAATTGGGTTTAAATAAGTACATCATTAAGATAAAAATAAATTGTTGAAAATAAATAGTATGGTTTATTGACAATTTTAGCGAGATAGTGCAGTAAAGTTTCCGTCTGCGAGCGTCCGACTATGAGTACATGAAAAGCTTTTAATTTAAAGATACAGAATAGAACTGAAAAACTAGGAACAGAAAATAACGAACAAGTAGAAAAGAATTTAGCGATTTGACTGCTAGCACAGACACTTGCAATAAAGGTACAATGTCGACACGTATAACGATAACCTGAAATACTTTTAACAAGAACAGAAGCACTAATTGCAAAATAATAAATAAATGCAGTTGAAGTCTGGAAAGGCAGACGAAGTAAAGAAGCAAGAGCTAGTGAGACCTCCAGCTGAAGAAGCTGATGAAAGATGCCGAGTAAGGTGCCTATGAAACTACAAGTTCCTAAAGTAAGTTTAAAGCTGAAAGGGAACACGAACAGTACCTTGGACACATGGACCTCTGTCGAGTGGACGAAAGTGCCATCAGAGTTCGGACCTCCATACCAGTCTCCATATATCAGCCCTCCCTGCTCCCACACCAATTTAGCATTAGTAAAATTTGAAATTCCTTTACTATCTTCTGAGATATAAACATACATATCCTGAAAAAAACAACAATAAAAAATCCAATTATTCACTGACCAGTTTAAATTGTACTAATAAAGCAATTTTAATTAATGCGGAGAAGTTTCTTACTAATTCTGTCCCGTTGATGAAAATATTTGCGGAAGCTAAGCTGGCAGGAGCCTGTGCTCCACCATTACCGGAAACAGTCTGAGCCGGAGGCTTCGTAGTACTTCTCCAAAACGTCATTAGAAAATAAATCATTAGTGCTCTTAATATCAACGACTTTGCCAGAGCCATGAACTTCTCCATTGGAGTTGGCTGATACTCCGCACGGGCTCTGTCTACTTGCTCGTTGAATGAAACCTCCTAAAATGTGTTTTAGAAAATGACGATAAGATAAACTGATTTCACAATCCAAAATCAAGATAAACTGAGATCCTGCTCTTTTAAATAGCACAAACCTCGCCCGTGCCTTCGGCAGGTTCATCTCCGTCCCCCAAATTGTCCAGCTCATGGCGGCTCACTTCGTTACTGAAAGTAACTCGGCGCTTGTGGGGGACTCCATCTGCCTCCTGCGCTGGTTCTGGAGTGTCCGTTACGTCTTCAATACGAACCATTTCTAGAGGACTTTGGAAACAAAAACACCACAAATTTACTTACATTTTGAAATAAAAATATTTTATTATAACTTTTACCAAACCACATACATTACGCTTAAAGTGTATATGTCACCAAAAACATAAAGTTTGCGATAGAAAACTGAACTGTTTCTCCCTAGTTAAACCTACTAAACTATAATAAAATCCTAAAATTGAATCTTCGTAATTCCAAATAATTTCTAAATTTAAAACTTCGACATCAACTCTGACCCCACGACCTCGCCAACTGGCCGACTAGCACCGACGTAAATTATTATTTGGATTTGCGCATGCAATCACTAAACTCATCTTTTGCAGAGAGACGACGTGGAACGTGTGTTTGTTATTTGTGGAAAAACGTGGCCGAATATTTCCGTACGAACTGATCGAAAAGCCCAGCTCACTACTACACTTCAGTTCGTATGTGCGCTACTTTCAGAACACTACGGAGAGCCCCAAAAAGTATTCCTCGACCAACTACATTTTATTTAGACTTTACCATCAACAGACCTTAGTGTGGAACGTTGACTTTCTTTGATATTGCCAGTTCCAAAACATACTCCTTTCTATACACTAAAATTAAAATAATTTCTACGCCTCACTCCGCCGACTCATAAAAAACTAATTTTAAACTAAATCTAAACTAAAAGCAACTAATTTCGCATATTTACCGCAACCTTCACAATAATTCTGTAGTCATATCCACAACACCATGCCATAACCCCGTGACCTGTCAACTTTCCATCCCTCCATTAACCTAGTCTTCCTATAAAATTTTCCATTACTACTAGTACGCACCTTAAAGTTACGAAGTTACCTTCCACGCCCTAAAATCCCTACCCTCTCACACCTTTTTTTCCACAGCTCAGCTCGTCCACCCATTCTATTCCAGAGTCTATTGACTCCTACTTCCTCCCCACCTCCAAATTAAACTTTAATTACATTTTTAAATTATCTCTTACCTAAGTCAGCTATCCTTGCAAAAAGTTCCTCGAATTTTAACTTTTCAAGTTCTCTCGGTCTCCTCTCCTCTCCACTCACGTCTGCTACTTTTTTTGCCTCGTGAATTTGCAAATTTTTTCTGAAGGAATGCTTCACAAACTCAACATTCAGCCTCAACCTCAACCCAATTCTCAGCCTTGCTCGCTCACATCATCTGTGATGGGCACTGTGAAAACGGACGTGTACAAATTCAGAGGATGATGCTGGGTTGCTGATCAGGGCAATCTGTGATGCTCTCCTCCACACATTTAATCCTATTACGAGACCAACTAACTATACCTCCCCAGCCGTATCCGTAAAAATCCTATTTTTCCTGGAATGAGCACAGTAGAATATATGAAAGGACATCCTTTTCAGCGTAAAACTTTAGGCATTAATTAGCCGAGCACAAAAGGCTCATTAAAATGAAATGAAGAGAGTGATTAAAAGTCATCGAAAGGAGAGATTTAGGAGGTGAATGGCAAAGTTCAGTTGATTGTCGACCACCCCACAAGAGATCGCGTGCAGCTCACTTTTCTCATGAGAAGTGAATTTTGTGCAGGTTTTGCCGCAGAGAAAAAAAATAAGTTTATTTAGTTGGAGCTGCTCTCCAACTTTTCCGGCAGTATTTTCTTGTAATAGGATTAAAACCCTTTTTGTGAAGTGAGAGGCTTCACAATTTTTGCTTGGGTGCACACTCGGCGAGAGGTTTTTCCTGAATTAGTGCGCTGCTGCATTCACAAATATTTTCCAGCTTCCATCACGTCACTCCATTCACGAAGTGAGTGAACACGCGAAATCATTCATAAAAAAAGCTGAAAAGGCTGCGAAGAAAGCTGAATGGGAGAAAATCGATATTTTTACCCTAGATTTTTGCATGGAAATGTCAGCATTTGCCCCATTTCTGGAAAAGGCTTACCAAATCAAGGAGGTTACTCATGTTGACAGGACTAGCCAATTTTTTGACTTGGGCATAATGTCGCTTGGGAAAAGGGCAATTTGACATGGAGAATAAAATCAATAAATTAAATTGGACTACATAGTTCGGCTATTGACTCTGTTTCCGGTTACCCCATGGAACTGATGTAACTTTGGATGAGAGTTGTCGGCACAAGTCAAAGAGTAACAGACAGGAGGAGACCGCACTGACAGCTCTACTCTATAGAACTGTTCTAATTTAATCCAATTAATTATTAGTAATGAATATACCTTTCGTTTATTTGCACACAATAATTTCGTTATTTCAGCGTAGCAGAAGAGCGTGGTCACCGAAGTGTCTGCTGCGGCAGAGGCAAACGGTCAGAGTAATTCTCAATCTTAATGAAGTTGGCTGTCTGCTGATAGAGGTGATTAACGCATGTAAATAAGTTAGTATGATAAGCGAACTTGGAAAGCAGGTTATCACTTTCTGCACATCATCGCCATCTAATAATTTCAGAATTTCTCCATTTATGGATTACATGCTTGCAAAATATTCTTTGGAGTATCTGTAAACTGGAGAAGGGCATTCATGGGGCATCAAGATAAACGAGGAATCGTTTTGGTGATGTAAGACCGATACAGAGGAAGCAGAGACGTGCTGATTAATTTTTTACCGGTTAATTTTACAG
>JAHZND010004206.1:0-10268 GCA_027744115.1 Acrocyrtus sp. NNG-2020 | reverse complement strand
CTGGTAAATGTTGTAATTTATGAATGCCCTTTTGTTTCAATTACAACATGGATACAAAAGGAAATTCCAGTCGTGTAATGTTCTGAATGAAACTGATAACTGGTTGACATTTTTTTGTATTGGTGAAAATAATTTTATACTCAATATTACTTATCAATCTAAACGCATCATCATCAATGACTTAAAGTCATGCTGCTTTCATGATGAAGGGTACAAGCAAAAAATGGGTTTTCAAATGTAACTTTACCTTAGGATCCTTGTAGTCCTTTAGTTTTTTCCATGGCTTGTGGAGAATGTAGTAGAGGGGCAGTGTGAGAATGTCGTAAATTGCAGTGATAACGTAAAGAATTCCTGTAACTAAGCCGCCTGCCATTTTGATATGTAAAATAATCTCAACTTCTTGAGATCTACGAAAGAAAACTGATTTAATTTGATTTGCTTCGTTTTGATTTCTTTTGATTTCTTTTGATTTGAAAATCTTTAAAAATTAATTATCTGCAGAGAACAGTTTCAAAGGGGAAAATGCGTTCACAAAAGACTAACTCACGACTAGTTTTTCGCTCCTGCTCACTGAACGTCCCAATTTCTACTGTAATATGCCGGTATGATTTTTTGCTGATAATCGGTTTTGTTTTTATCGTCAGGAAAAAGAGTAAACTATTGAAAATATTGTTTGGATATGCACGTATGGTCATGATGGGTACGTTATCATTTGAAGGTGACAGAATCAATGTAGCAGTTTAAATACTTGGCATGTCGAATGACTGCTATGACAGGTGATTAAGACAGATATGAATAGAGATATGGCTCCTAAAATATTATACGTAAGTATAATTATGATTCGTCAGAATTTATTAAATTTTTACACTTTCTACAACACAAAAAAATATTATTAGCTTAAAATTTAGGCAATTGGCTCCGTGCTAAATAACACTGCTGAAGTTTATTTGGAAAGGCGAGGATGTTAGCTGGGTATTCTGCTTAATGCCTGCTTAAATGATATTCGTTTGCGAATGTAATTATAACGGACACGCAAATCTCCAGCTATAACACGCAGACTATCACCACAAAGAAAATTAATTTCCGCAAAGCGCTCATAAGTTTTAAAAGTATATGCCGCATAATATTTGATTGCTGAAGACAGTACTTATATAGTTCTGGTTTCTGTCAGCCCAGCTAACTACTAAATAATTCAGTGTACATCCGGTCCAGCAGACTACTACTACTAGGCTGCTGACACGTCGGACTAGGAAGGGCAACTTCTGACATTATATTCAGCTATTTCTTTGTGTCAACACAAACTAGATGCTTTTTACTGGTGATCATATTACCAAAATTTGGATGAACTTTTTATACGGAGACTGACCGACAAAATTCAAAATGTTGAAGTTCGCAATCCTTCTGCAGATAGTTGTCCTAGTGAATCTAGCATCACTTGGCAAATCACAGTACGATACCACAGAGCAGAGTGTCATTGCGCCATGGAATAACAAATTGCTACGAGAGTTATCAACGCAGTTGTTCTCACTGTGGAAACCATCCAATAGTTCCGTAAGTCTGGAGTGGCTGAACGAGTTTGACAAGAGCCAATGTCTAGTTGTAGTCACTAGCTATTTTGAAGTCTCACTGGTAAATGTCAATCACCCCGTAATCCTTCGGAAGCTTGCTCCAGCTGTAATAAGAGAGCCATCGAATGAAAACTGGTTTGCCTGGATTCTGGAAAATGAAATTTATAGAAATTCATCTTTAAACCTCACTCATTTCTGTTTTCCTCCCATTTCTAAAAATTACAAAAAACTGAACGAATCTACACAGCGTCTATGCACCTCACTGGATCGGTTCTGGCTGTCCTCCCACTCCAAGCCATGGGCTTGTGAGGTCACACTCGACCACTTCCATCCATCGGTACATGCTCCGAATTCAATCAAACTAAAAAAGATTAAAAAATCATTTAGGGTCTCCATAATATCAGAAAATCTTGATCATCCTGGCTTGTGGATCTATCCTGGCGAAATGGTTCTAAAACCGGGTACCGGAAGCTTCACTGCAGATACGTGGATTAGTATGCGCGTGCCAGTGGCCCCAGTCCACTTCCTCGCAGTCCAGAATATATCCTGGATAGAGCACAACGCCCCACTTAATTCTCTTCTGTTGAACTGGATTACCGACCACACAAATTTTTGGCACGTCCGATCAAAAGTTAAATGGTCCCTAGAAGTTGCCCAAAACTTTGAATTTCTACTACTGGAAATGACAGAACTACTCGCTGCCCATCACTGGAAAGTAACATCCGTCACCTACATTAATACTCCAGCGTTCTACACAAAAACCACGAAGCCCCTCCTTCTTATTAGCGCAAATGTGAAATTTGCAGAACTCCACAGCACATTTCAGCGCTACTCCTCCAGCGTCCACTACTCCTTGGGAAATAAAGAGGACGTGTACTCCACCGAAAGCCAGCATCGATGCAAAATGCTAACAAGCAAAGTCGGCAATCACCATTTCCAGAGAAAACTAGTAAAAATGCTAAAACACTCGAAAGAGCTACTGGAGCACATGCAACTCCAGGAATTCGTCTCCATTATGGGCAACACTAACAAAACGTGCCTTACGTTTCACATATTGATTAGTGATGAATTAATTAACCTTATCCGCCTATCCCCGATTATAATTACTCTTGCTAACAATCCACCCCACATCCACTTCCCGCTTTCGGTGCCAAATCCCTTCGACGCTCTCAAAGTGGTTACGTGCCTGGACAAAGGCAAAAAGCTTATGCCATTTCAGGAGTTTATAGTTTCTTACGATGGATACTCGTGGCTCTCCATTGCACTCTCCGTTTTTGCTCTCGGCCTCACACAGCAATTTTTCAGCTACGCGTCAAGAAAATTGCCATTCCTTAGCTCTTCAACTATTCCTACTTCACGCTCACTACAAACCCGAATTTTTTGGCCTCACACAGCAATTTCTCAGCTACGCGTCAAGAAAATTGCCATTCCTTAGCTCTTCAACTATTCCTACTTCACGCTCACTACAAACCCGAATTTTTTGTATATGTAAGGTGCTGATTGAACAAGGTGACCCATTTCCCAGTTCAGTATTTTCCGGAAGTGACAGAGTCCGCATTATTCTCGGAATCTTCATGCTGATGTGCTGTATATTAAGTAATGGGTATAAGAATGATAACGTGTACAGGATGATCCTTCCTTCAAAACGAGTTCTTTACAGCTCTCTGAAAGAATTGGTAAAAGATGGAAAGAAAATACACTCAACTACTAAAGAGGGCAGTTTTAGGGGAAATTTTAGGAAAATTAATGCAATTTCGGTGAAGCTGTCGAAAACTTTGTCAGAACGGCATTCTCCAACGTATTTTGCTAGCAATCGTGCGCGGATTACTCCACATTCCGAAGTTACTAAAAGAGAAAGTTTCGAGTTAGCTGAGTATCACTACCTATTTAATAAAACTGAATATGAACCTCTTGAAATGATAAAGGAGCTAGTGAGGAAGTTCAAGGCTGGGAAATTTGCAAATTTGCAAACTTTACCAGATCGTGAGATAGGTTATTCTCGGGATGGGAGTGATTGGTTGGTAAGGATATTTAAGGAGTTAGAAAAGGGCTATATACGGGGCAAGCTGGAGAGGTGTGAAGAAAAGAGTAATAAAACTAGTTTCATTCTTTCTGTCGAGTCAGCACTGTGGTTGCTGCAGCAGTTGGGGGACAAGGGTAGTTACATACTCCAGCAAAATTTTCTTCAGAAATCTGCTGAAGCCAAGATGTTTGGATTTGTGAGAGCGCGAACTCTTTCCAGAGTGGAATGGTTGAAGCAGTCTGGCACAGAAAAGAAGTGGACGGATATTGTAACTACTGTTGCCCTTGCAAGATCTGCCAAGCTAAAAAACGAAGCTGAAAAGGATAAAGAGGATCATCAGCATGAGAGCTCCAACTCCAAAAATTTTGCGATACTGTTTTCCCTGCTAGGGGTGGGCTTGCTACTGTCCCTTGTGGCATTCGCGGTCGAAGCACTGTTAAGAAATGGGCTACTTATAATCATTTTGTGCATATATTCTCGTCATTTAAAACGAAATCAGAACGGACATGGGCACGATATTATGCTATCAACTGCCGATTGAAACGAAGAGAATAAATGACCAAGTTTTTACAGTACTAGTCGCGTAGCTCTTTCAATTAATTTTGATATTATTTTATTTCTGCTGACAATTTATATTTAATATTTACAATTTACTTGCTTGCCTGATTCGCTTTTATTTGTGTAAAAAAACTTTGGAAATATAACCTTAGCAATACCATTAATAAATATTACACAGTTCTGATGGGGAGAACAGTTGTGAATTCAGCTGACATTTTTGTAACACAGGTTCAATAAAGTCTTATCAAATCAAATCAAATCAAATCAAACAGATAGCCTGATTATTAAAGCGGTACGACTTCACTTCATTTTTCATTTTTTCCCACTTTCTCCTTATAAATTCGGCCAAAAATGCTATTGTTGGTAGTGACATTGCAACCATCCAGAAGTACAATAAAGAAGTGTACACTTCATTTGAAACATTTCCAAAATTTCTTTTTATTTCCTCAAGTCGATCACTACAGTCTCCAGCGCAGTACAGAAATCTCCGTAAGTAGAATCTACGTCTGTCATAGTAGGACACATTTTTATTGGGTGCTTTTTCCTTTTCCATTGTTGCAACTGCAGTTGCCTTGGCGATCTCATTCTCATATTTTTCCCATCTAACTGTCAATCCAGCTTCGTAAATCTGTAAGAATCCTCGAGCAAAGAGTGGATAATAAATATCTTTATTTGAAAATATAGCCTGATGATGACCAACAAGCGGGATTGAAAAGCTTTCCGAGACCCACGCATTTCGATGTGTACTCAATCCTCTTATATAAAACTCATTTCCGTTTCCCGTAAACACAACTGAAAACTCGTCTGGGAGTGGTTTGAGTGGTTTTCCGTCAAGTCGAGCTTGCCATTCGGAGAGTTCCTTCCATTTCTTTTTAGCAGATGCCGTCGTCTGTGATAACCAAATTGCTTTTTCTTCCAGATTTCTCAACAGACGCTGCAGCTTTGGCGACCTGATTTCGGAAATTCCATCTCTCATTGAGCAGGGGTGGTTGTAAGTGAGTGTGTCATTGTAGGATACGCACACATCCGATTTTATTATTCGGAGATTACTCTTCAGAAGATACTCGAGTGTGGACGGACCTTTTGGCTTGGGTGTAAGTGTTAACGATGAAAACACGTTTTCTCGATATCTATATGCAAGAATGAATGCAAGAAATGCCCATGTAGAGAATAGAATTAAGCTTTTTCCCATCTTTGATGGGATAGATTGCTCAAGTAAAAGTCGAAGAATCTCGCTCCATTGTTTAGCTACAAGACTTATACCAAATTTTGGGGGAACCTGAAACTTTCTCTTAGAAAGGAGAGCTTTTCCCACAAGGGTGACAGATGTAGAAAAGCTTGCCAGAGAAAGAACTAACCATACACCCCACCCAAATGGGCTTACTGTCCCTTCCAAATGTGCATTCACCTTCAGGTCGCTAATGTCCTTACGTACTATGACAAATTTATAATGCAGAGGGGCATCCAAAAATGAGAACCGAAGGTAACCTCCGATGTAGTCATCAACGAGCGGTTTAGATAAAGTGGTGCTTACAAGCACCCCAACTTTACCAGAGAAAACTGTACTGTCGTAAGAAAAATTGAATTTTTGACTGATAAGAAGACTAGCGCACTTGACTGGGGAAATTGGCACCTGGGCGCCCTTCGTGTACGCTCGGCAAACTTCAGTAATACCTCTCTCATTTTTGAAAAGATATCTACTCTGGGGATTGTCATCGAAGGCCTCCGGAAATGCTACTATGGCGCCTTTAAAATCTCTGTACAGGCTATACCAATTTTTCTCCAACTCCTTGTGGGAGATACTTCCGTCTATCGCCAGTTCTATTCTGTTATATGCTCGACAAGTGAGACAAATGAAGAAGGCATTCTGATAATCTACAATTTCTATTACAGGAATGCCAAAGAAATTATCCAGTCTCTGAAAAGGCTTTGTCAGCAGCCCTGCAATCCAATTTGAGCGGTCAGTCGACCTAGAAAAAACCCAAATTGCTTGAGGGACGACTACCTCGAAATGAACTTTAAATAGAGCTATATTGCTGGATATGTAAGGAAGGAGGTGGACATTGCACTCTGACAATTTTCGATACTCTGAAGCTCGCTGGCCTATTCTTCGCTTTTTATCTTGGAAATCAGTTATTTTTAATGCAATCTGAATATTCTCATTTTCAATGAGGGAAAGTAAGTTGTCAAGCCAGTTTTCTTCGAATTCTTTGTCATCTGGATCTTTGTTTGTATACGAAAAATACGTAAAGGCGCAACCTCTAAATGAAGAAAGCAATGCTGGAAAATTATAGGAGGGCAGAGATACTGAAAGTACTTTTCCACTACAGACGCCTAAAGTAAGGAGGGAAACAATTACAAATTTTACTAGGGCCATGATAAAAATTTTGAAATAAAAATTTAATATTTTTCAGAATCAAATGAAAAAGTGAAATGTGTACAATTCGTGAGTAAGATAGTTCACTACTCCTCTCTAGCTCTACTGAAGGATTTGGAAAAATAAAATTTTTACGTATCTCGAAATATCTTCCATCTGCTGAATTTAAAGTTTGTAAGCTGATATAAAATTATAATCAATAATTCTTTGGTGGTGGTGGCGCCATGGCGCCAAGTTGCTCTCTTATATTTCTTTATTATAGCCATTTTTTACTGTCGCGATGGGGGAGCTTGGCTTAAGCGGCAGGGCAATTATCAAACAAAATAACAATTTTGGTTCTATCAGATCACGATCATGCCATCTTATTCCGTACCAGTGTGGCGAATAGACGACAAAGCTATAAATTAAAGCTGCAACAATTACAAAAAATAATAGGATATAAATAAACCTAAGCCAAAGAAATACTGTTTTTACTCCTAAGCTGAGGTACTTTATAAAGCAGCTTTACTTTCTACGTGCAAAAGTGTACAAAACTGTAATCATTATCATTACAAGTCCTACTTTGAACTTTTTATCATCGCATCGGCTTAGTCTTTTCAACGTTGTGCCATACTAGATGATCCTGCTGTTCCATGAAATATTTAAATGTTTTTAAATGCCAAAGAAAATGTCTATATTTAAATTCAGTTGAGCGTGGCGTAACAACAGTATTGAATGTTATTAGTTTTATTAGGTAAACCATTCATATTTTGTCACTCCAAATAGTGCAGTCTCGACCCGCCCCAAATAGCAAGAAGGCACCTTTCCACTTGCGGCGGCTGTGGCTGCAACACCCACACACATTTATTCAACGTCAGTGTAAATTTCTTTACACTGCTTTGGGTACAGTTTTACAAAATTTTGCATGCATTAATATTTTAGAATCCTCAAGTGACGGGGTTTTTATAGATTGGGAATCTGCAAACAGTAAAGGATATACTGTTTGCTCTCTATCCATGGAAAATGTTTTAAAAAAGGCTGATAGGTGATAACTGCATGAACTAGATAAAGTGCGCCTATTTATTACTTGTAATGTCCTGTTCAGACCCTAGTCCTAAAAACCTTGGTTCATAAATAGACTGTTCATAATCGTTTACTCAAGATTAATCTATACTGGTTGGGGCACTGTGAGGAAAAAGCTGTACATGTTTACATGTTATTTGAGCTCAAATCCACGGAGCAACGTTACAGTGCATGCAAAAGTAAGTGTAGATTGGCAGCACTAACTTTGCTCCCGTGTCCTGGGAGCAAAGTTACTGTGCCGCCAAATTAAATGCATTTTGGCTGCACTGTAACTTGGCTGAACGGATTTTAGCTCAACTATCATGACAGCTTTTTATACACAGTTAGGTATACAAGTGCTCCTCCAACCAGTACAGATTAATCTTGGTTTACTCCAAATGATCCAATTCATAAATTTGCATGAATTCATAAAGAATACAGTCCTTGTGTTGAGTGACTTATTTACAGTTAAGTACAACCAAACATTTGTTAATAATAATAACAACTGTATAAACCAATCTTGAATATAGAGTTAAAGGGCAAAGCATTTGCTTGAAATTATAAAAGCCAATATGTTTATTTGTGACTCGATGTAACGGTAAGTTGCATTGCTTGGGCTGGAAAAATAATAAAGCATTTAGTGGTTCAATAATACAAAAAAATTATTACTGGAGTCTTTATGAACCAACGTTTTCAGGATTAGGATCGTAAGCATCTGCACCGGTTTACAAGCTCTTTTTTGATTCTGCTCGTAAAGTGCAGATCCATATCCACCAGTGAAAGGGTTTGAGGGTATACGATACAAAATAACACGTCTGCAAAACAACAAACAGTAATGACATATTAAGCTCAAGCTGATAATCTAATACATGCCAAGATTATTTAACTGCATGAAGGACACGGGAAATACGTCCTCGTTTTGTACTAGACAAAGGATTGCTCTTAGGCTTATTTTTGTTATTCTCGGTTTGCGCTTGTTCCTGACCAATTGCAATTTTTCAACAGTTTCTAAATATTTAGGGTCATAAACAATACATGCAGTTGGATATTAATTTTTGCTGAGACGGAAAATTGACTACTCGTACGTGATAGAGACTTCCACAAAAATAGTAAGAGAGCTCGATACTGAAGCCCACCCAGTTCCAAATTGTGAGGGATCGGGTGCCCATAATCAGGTGAATCCTCTGCTGGTGGACTTGGTGAGTTATAAATCGATGCATATCTTCTGAATTCCTAATGAATTGGAAGGAAAATACTTAATCTGATAATTTCAATTTTCAGATTGTGGACAAAATCTTCCATTTCATTATTGATCCAATAAGCCGGAAGGAGGAATTGAGTTCCATTTCCAAGAACGTTAAAAATTTCCGGCTACTCTGCAAATTGTGGAGGGCGAGATGCACCGAAATTTTCAGTGCAGCTAGATCCCCATATCAGCTATCGCTAGCGAGCGGAAATTCTCCGATTTCTGAATGTGATGCAAACGAGTGACATAATTCCAGTACAGCGGTTTAGCCTCGATGGGACTTTGTTATTTGAGAAAAATCGCCCACTTTTACAGAACTTTTTTAAAGTTTGTGGACCGCAACTGGTGAAATTGGATGCGAAAATAATCAACATAAAGTTCGAACAACAGCCATTCAAGATGGAGTTCTCCAGTGCTGATTTCCCGTTTCGGAAGTTACAAAATTTCAGAAAATTGTCTATGCACATTCATATTTTTAATTGGACAACTTCAGAGGATAGTGAAGAACGGGCTCCTGGTGACTTCCTGGCATTCCTTTTAAGATCGGCCACAAATTTTTCGAGTACCTAAAAATTGACTTTGCGGTCATGGCGTACGAGCAAGGATACCAAGAAATACTGCGATTAATTCGAGGCGATCTTCATGAAGTTAAAGTAGCGCTGCCGAATGTTTCAAATATCTATCTGGAAATCCTTGGCGAGAAAAATCCAAAATGGAGAAGGTTACTATTCATGCGCAATTATAAAGGAAACGTTACTTGCACTCGTGACCAAGTTCGCAAGTTTTTCATAGGGTTACGCAACACTCTGCAAAAATTACAATGGTATGCATCAGAGTCGACCCTGTTCTCGGAAGGATTTCCTTCGTTTTTGAAATTAACCGAGTTAACTCTGACATACCAGAATAATTGGGACAAGTGCGTGCCAATTTCCTTTTCCACATTGTTTCCAAGTCTTGTTAAAGTCGACTTTGCAGATTTCGATGATCGCAATGAGCTAGTGACATTGCTCTCTTCAACGAATCCAGTGGCGTCCGTGGAGGAAATCAGGTTTCCTTTTGAAGGAGACGAAACAGTGGAGTTGGAGTTAGTAAAGAGTGTGGCGAGGTGTTTTCCGAATATTAAAAGGCTTGGTATTCAGCCAAATGCTCCTCTCGCTCAGGATGAAATCTTACACGAGGTCTTTATGGGTTTCCCGGGGCTGGGGAACTTGCGATTGTCTTTCCAGATGACGATTCCTCGCCTGATGTAAGGGCTGATGGCAATGCAGCGTTGAGTGGAGTCATAGGTCGCACAACCGGTGGGGATGGTGGGGACATGTCCCCACCAGAAAAATCCCAGGTGGGGAGAAAGTATCAAAATACCCACCTCAAAAATGGACATGAAATTCTAACATCAAAAATTGTCCCCACCACACGAAATGCATTATATGCAATAGTATAATCTCTACAAGCTTC
>JAHZND010004205.1:0-12441 GCA_027744115.1 Acrocyrtus sp. NNG-2020 | reverse complement strand
CTCATTCTGAGAGCTGTGATTATATGCACCATAATTATAATGGTGGTATGTTCTTTTAACCTGACCTCTCCAGCCTTCCCAATCCAAGCGTTTTTTTTTGCTTCGAGGATTTTAGCTTAATACTTTAAAAGTTGGTATGAAATGAATTTGATACTTAATTCAGATACAACATTTACGCGTGTACAATATTTCCATCTGCTTCAGTTCTGGAAGACGAAGTGAAGTTAGAAGAAATTATCTACCTTTGAATGGATCCCACATGATGACGTCAATTGATATACAACTGACTCAGAAGCGCCGATAAAATGCTTTTATATATTAACCTGCCGAATCATTGTCATTGAATGACTTTTATTTCATTAGTGGTAGGTAATTGCTACCGAGTACGGTGGAATCGAACATGAAATTGACAGCGTTTGACAAATAGCCTAAGTAAAAATAACTCATACCTTACTAAAACGACTGAATAAAGTAGGTACTTACTTGCTTCATTATCATTACCCGTTATTATATTTCTTGATTCAATTGACCCCAGTCTCCAGTCTATCTTCAACTAGGACCAGGACTCATCGCTGAAACAGTGCAGAGATTTTTGCGATGCTACGTAAGAGAGTATAATATTGTATTAGTGTAGAAAAATGGACACTCATTTCAATACTCGTTAGCTAAGTTGTTTGCATTGCAATGTGAACAGGCAGATAATAATGCATAATAATCACTTCGCATCTCAGCTTCCAAAAGCATGAAGCGATTGACGTCATTTTAACTACTTTGCTGTTTGTTCTACTCTCTTGCGTCTGGTCTCTTCATAATGTTGTGGTTTGTATGAATATGAATATGACACATTTCTCCGCCCCCGTGTGGGAATGTCACTTCAGTCAGACCAATCACCGCAAAACTTATTCCTTCAAACCACTGTCTGGACATTTTTTATCAAAAAGTATTACGAATGAGCGGGCAATCAATCATAATCATTTCGGTATCATTTTTAATGGCAGTATACTACCGTAGATCAAAGCGACTGACGATAGGAAGCGAGGGAAGAAACTTGATTTACTATAGCCATAGCCTATTGAAAAAATATCCAGATACAAATGTGAAATCTGAATACTGCACGTAAAAATTCTTGTCGCGCGCAAACAAAACTCACAGGTGCTGATAATTATCCTGGATGATTCATGAAACAAAATGGTGTAGTTCTAATCTACATCTTAATCTTTCGCTCTCGCATGCAACATTTGATTGACTTGGACTGAGAAATGATGGCTGGGTTGGGTTTGGCTTTTGATTAAAAAAGGGTAAATGGTATCGCATAGGTTAGCTAATTTTTATTTTGTCGAGAAACTCACGTGTAAAGAACATAAATATAGTAATACTATAAGGAGCTAGCATAACTAGTTGGAGGAAAAACGAAACTGTTTTACAAAATGACATGCTGAATTTAATATTTTCTATTTTGCAGGAAACTACTATAATTATTAACAATTTCTCCACATTATACCTTTCGCTCAACATTCAACCCAGCCGAGCTCTTTTTATATCGTTCTCTGTTCAGTTCACAATTGCTTTTTTGTTGGCTACATGTACTTGTACAGTACATTATGCTTTGTTTTCATTCAATCATAGACATGACCTAGACCTAACTCAATCAACCTTAACGGCCTCTCCACAATTCACAGATCACCTGCATCTCCGCAATGGAATATGCAATCCCATAATCTTGTCTTGTGCTTTTGTGCATCACAAAACAATCAATGATCAATAAGAGAATTTGGCAAACTGGTTAGCAATGAATTGAATTCAGTTTACACCAGATCAGACCATAGCCAAGAAGATTAGAGTAAATGTTCTTGCCAAGAAGTAAGGTTAGACGTTAGAGAAATAGCTACTAAAATCAGATAACTCTCTTCTTGCCACTATAGACTATAGTAATATACTAATATTATTAGCATCAATATTATTCTCAGATATGTATTACATTTTTTTCATAATGCATAATCTAAAGTTAATTACCTATTTTCATGATAAAGTTCCAATGACATTTTGCAAACAATATTTATATTGCTGAGTTTAGCTAGCTAGACTTTTTAGACTTGTTTTGAGTAAGCAAGGTGTATGCTATATCTAGTTCTAGTAGTCTGTGTCCTCCTAAAAGCAACCATGTATAATGTATATTTATGCTATAGGTGCAGGAGATAGAAATTACTTCTCGCCTATTGCTTTACAAACAAGCAAGCCAAGCTTACTGCATAGCATTTTTGGGCGATTTTTGTCTAGTACAACGCTCAACCTACAACAACATTTGACTATGAGAGCTCTCCATATAACAATGATTTCTGACGTAACAGCGAGAGAATATTGCAGTGGATTCAGCACCCCGTTTGCCTCAGTACAATAGCCAGGCAGAGAAATAGAAGGAATGCAATGGGAACTTTGCGCTAGGATTCTTGGGACTACATGACCGCACACAAAGCAAAAGGCATAGAGAAGTTGATAAATTCTTCTGTACATATACTAAAATGCTTCGCTTCTTTGTTGCAAAAGAGAGAAACGGAACAAGATACATATACACTCTCATACTGCATGCAATTGCGAAAATTTCCCTTCATATAGATTTTGCACATGTACATTTTGTTCATGTAATTTGTACAGTAAAATAAATTATTTGTTATAGTTAGCTAACTTTGCATTACTAAATGATGCTTCCTGCCAGTATTGTGAAATTGATAGCAGAATGATTTTCTGCGAAGCAGAGATTACAATGAACAGTTAAATAAACAAGAGGTAATGTTGATTAGTAAACGATATGTTGATGAGGAGGTACGCTTCAATTTAATTATTTACAAACACCATCAACAACAACTAAGTTAAGTAGGCCCAGTCCAGATCCAGAACGTAAAAGGGTTAAACGAGTTAAGTGACAATTAGGTTGTTCTGCAAAACTTGTCAGCTTGACTTATCTGCTATCGAAAAAGCAAAACAACATAATACCTAATCCCAAATAGTACAATATTTTGCCTCCATTTCCGAGAGTTTGCGGCTTGTTGCCATTTTGACGCAGTGAAAGCATACCGAGAGCAGAGGAAAGTATGAACACGTAAGGATAAGAAGGGACAAAGATTTTTGCATGCCTTTGAGTCATCGAGTCATCCATATAAATAGTACACAGTCAAGCGTGAGTCACATGTCCAAGTCTGCGCTTGCCTGTCGTACTGCAAGTCATGTTTTTACGTTAGTTTGTCCATTTATCTTTGAGTCATCGAGTCATCCATATAAATAGTACACAGTCAAGCGTGAGTCACATGTCCAAGTCTGCGCTTGCCTGTCGTACTGCAAGTCATGTTTTTAAGTTAGTTTGTCCATTTACATTTTTCGCAATAAAAAAATACCCTTTCCCCTTTTCCTCCTACGCTCACCCCATCTCAAATCCAGCAAAAACAAAATTTGTCCAACATTTAATCCATGATGAACCATTCATAGTCGGTTTCCCGGTTCCAGCTTTAGAATTCTCAGAATTCAGCTTTCAACTTGCCACCTTTTGGAAGGTCCTGGATATCTCCAAATCACTGGTAGATCATTTTAAAACATCTTTGGAGCTTTTTCTACCGTTCTCATGTCACCAGAAGCATGTACCGTTCAACCATTCTATGAATGGCTTCCTTGTTACCATATACTATGCCTATATGCCACATCGCATAGTCAGCATTTTAATATTCAGTGGGTGGTGGAAATTGGAGAGGAGAGAAGAGTCAGGGGTTAATTTTTTTTGTTATGTAACTTTACGCAATGGAATAGTAAAGGGATAGAGCTACAATATTAATTTACTATCAACTATATGTATTTATTGCATGGCATAATCTGAAGAGTCGCTTGCTACGAGCGAGCACGCTAAAAGTAGGACAGAGTCATACTAAAAAAACATGTAGGTACTTCTATAGGAGTAGCCAACTTACGATTAGCAGGAAAAATTCTAAGCATAAAGAAGGGTTGCTGTAAAACGTGTGTAAAAATTCTCTCGCATGAATTAACACTGTAGCCGATCCCGACCCCTCTAAAGAAATTCAGCCACCCACCCCTTCGTCACTGCACCAACTACGGACTTTTACGAAGAGAAGATAAGAACCCAGAACGTTTTTTTTATCTGCAGTGGTACTAGCTCACCACAAAAAAAGTGAAAAACACTTCTCTTGGTAATAACTAACTGAGCTAGGAATAATAGGGCAGGGGTTTATACAAAAGTACAAAGTTGGAAGCTCCATCCCCATCACCTCACAAGTCACAAGCATTGTCGTCATATCGCGTGCATGCATTCCTATGGGAAGATGGTTTTAGTGCAGGAGAGAATGAGTGAATTTCATGTACAATGGACTTGAGCATCTAGTTGAACCACCTCTTTTACCATGAACCCAACGCAAAATCCCCTCAGTATATCCTGAAAGTTGAACAAGAGAAAATATAACAGAATCATGGTCTAGTAAACAGTTTTTTCGTGTAATTAATAAAATTATTTTAAGCGATTTTTCCAGTTTTTATTTCTATTGCAAGTAATCATCATGGGGTTCTAGTAAACTACCCAACCGCACACCTTGTGTGCACAGTACAAACAATCAAGATGGAGTAAGTTAAAAAAAATATTTTTATTGTTATTAATGTCTAATTAAATATGTGGAGCCATATTTTAATAGGGGAAGGTGGTGGGGAAGTAATTTTACGGGGGGAATATGATGAAGTTTGTAGTGGAGGGTTGAAGGGGCGGTCTGAAGTGCTTATTTTTGTAGTTTGAGGGAGTATGTGGTGTTTGTAGTAAAGTTTTAAAATGTGAGAGAACTCAAATGACATTCAGATGACCTCAGTTGATAATTATTAGGGATTTGGGGAATTAGAGGGATAAAGTAGAAATTCTTGGCGGGATAATGGGCAAAATATTGTGTTTATTGAACGAAAGACTATTGGGCTATCTTCAATAGTAATTGTGTTTAAACAATGAATGAATTTAACATGGAAAATTTTTACTTTTGCAGGAACTTTTTACCAACCACCAGCCTTCAAGGCGCTCTACAGAGCGAAGTCAGTATATCATCAGGATTTAACATAGGAGACAATTTGCTGTTACAAAGCATTAACACCACTGGTATCTATCAAGACCAGCACAAACAGGAAGTTGAAGGTTTAGTACTATCATTCGAAACCAACAACACCAGCCATGGAGTCCAGTTTACTGGCCTCATGGCAGTTCGAGTACCCCTCGACTGCTGAACTCAGCCCACCAGTTTCACCCGTATCCCCTTCCTCCCCCTTATTTTATGATGGAAGTAATCCATCATCCCCCTCTGGGGCAATTAAGGCCAACACTTATGCCACCACCAACAAAATGACCCTACAACAATCTCAAAAGCCAGCCTTGGGCATGGCTCTCAGTAGCCGCGCTCAGGTGGCGACCAACATGCTCAACGAGCTGGAGCGCCTTCATTATGTCGAAAATCAAAGTGGTAAGAATAACATCTTCTAATTGTCCAATTTCCCGTTAACAATGATGATAATTTTTTCCCGAATTCGATTCCCCATGAGCAAACATTTTAAGCCAAAAGGATTCTGAGCTTTTAGCATGCATTTGCTTTATGTACCCTGAACTACGCTGAATGAGCTGCTTTGAATTCCAAATGCAATGTTTTAACTGTTATTCCCTAAAGCGTTTGGAATGGGCCAGAATGAGGAGTCAGTCGATCTGAACATGGACCTTTTCGAAGAACTAAGGGACATTGAGTTTACTCCTCCACTTTCCGTACTTGCCGAGTATGAGGTTCCAAACGTCCGTGTTGCATCTCCAGTGCCAGTTGCATCTCCAAGCGTTGTCGTAGCTCCACCCACCAGTGACGCAGAAGTTGCTGCAAAGTTCACTGCTGAGTACAAGTCCATCCTTGAATCTCTGAACAACGCAAGCAAGATCAGCGCTATTTCAGGTAACACTTCCTCCTCGTTCAATAACAATGGAGTGAATCATTTCGGAAGTCTGTTTCAAGTTGCTGGTATCCCAACCACTACTGTAGTTGGAGATGAATGCCTGGTTCCCGTGGAGTTCGTTGGTCGCCCATCGATGGCTGGAGGTATCGGAGCAGAAGAGGCAGAAAGCATGGATTTGGATGGAATTATCATATCAGATGATCTTGGATTGGTCAACGAGAGTGAGCTATTCTCTTTGGGCGTTTTGTCAGCAGAACTAGACACTGAAGAGAACAGCATCGCCAAGAGCAATGCCACTGTTGTTAATGGCGTTTTGCCATATTGGGCACAGAATATGACGGTTCCATTAGATGCATTGGATGCTCAGATGAACAAGAACGCAGATACTTTGGACGCGCTCCTCAAGGGCGATGTATCTGCTGCAAAGAGTGTCTTATCACCAGGATACACTTCCCCAGTTTCAGTCCAGGAGGCATTCTCCCCAGTTTCTCACTATAGCTCAGAGAACGAAGACGATGACAGTATTCTTGTTGCAGAGACGATCGCAATTGTCGAACCTGAGGCAGAGGTGGAAGTTAAAAAGAAAACTGAACGCCGGTAAGAGATAGTATATATAATTAGTGTTATATATGTAGTTGTAATTTAAATACCTATGTCCTTTGTTCTCATATCATTCTTGGTCACATTTTCAGAGGTCGCAAACCTGCCAAGTATAACAAGAACTCGCTAGTTTACGTCAAGGACAAGGTGCTAAGGAAGAAAGAGCAGAATAAGACGGCTGCCACTCGATATCGTCTTAAGAAGAAGCAGGAACTTGCTTGCACCCTTGCTGAGGAGGATGATTTGCAGGAAGTTCATGATGAGCTGTCGAAACAAAAACAAAAGCTTGGAAGCAAAATTAGCGTGATTCGTAGTTTGCTTGTTGCAGAAACGATCGCAATTGTTGAACCTGAGGCAGAGGTGGAAGTTAAGAAGAAAACTGAACGCCGGTAAGAGATAGATTAATATAATACGGTGTGTTATTTTGTAAAATACATACCATCTGTATACACATTTCCAGAGGCCGCAAACCTGCCAAGTACAACAAGAACTCGCTAGTTTACGTCAAGGACAAGGTGCTGAGGAAGAAAGAGCAGAATAAGACGGCTGCCATTCGATATCGTGTTAAGAAGAAGCAGGAACTTGCTTGCACCCTTGCTGAGGAGGATGATTTGCAGGAAGTTCATGATTGAGCTATCGAAACAAAAACAGAAGCTTGGAAGCGAAATTAGCGTGATTCGTAGTTTGCTGCGGGAAATGCTTAGTGCAAGGAAACAACGCATCTCACCAGGTTACTTGCCAAACCTACCATTGTAGTAATTTTGTTTTACATTACACAATCAAATCCTGCTCATACCTTCGAAATTATCATTTATACAGATATCTAATTTTTAATTTCCATAATCTACAGAAATGATCAATATTACTTACCTATCTCTTTACATGTTCGCATTTCTATATTAGAGAAACCATTTTCTTTTTAAATTAAGTCCATCGCAATATCGCATTTTGTTTTGAGGGGAACTTTAATTCCAATGCTGAGGGTATGAATGTGAGTCACATTATGTGACGTATGCATGAATTAATTGTATGATCTACGTAGATATATAAAATCAAACTCTTTAAAATCATGGCTGGGCTTTAGATTTAAGATATTTTTGTTTTTATCGTTTTTCTACAATTTTGACACATAATTAAGAAACAGCCATTCATGTCACGTTTTTTAAAGAGCGTCATTGTTTAAAGAGCCAATTGTATAGAAATAATCTTACCTATTACATTGGGAATATCGAGCGTAATTTTTATTCTGTGCATACTACATATTACTTTACGATTATGCGTGTGCCAATTCATAACGTTTGAAATAAATAAATAATGAAATAGTTGCCTTTTGCAAATTTCATATTCACTATCAATTGGTATACGAAGCAATATGCTATGTATTTACAGGGCTAGCTACATGCTGTCGGTAATAACCAGATAAGGGTTTTGGATGTGGAAAAGTGGAAATACATAAAAAACCGTTCGTGAAGTTGTGTTGTACTACTTGTATTTGTACACTTCATTCATGTCATGTCTTCATTTCATTTCATTCTTTTCTTACCCTCATCATACCACACAGTGTGGTAGTCTGGTAGTAGTATGATATAGTGAGGTCCATGTGTTCAACCTGCTTCAATTCTTCGTGTTTTTGTTTTGACGTTTAAAATGTGAGAAGAGGTCGGTAAAGAATTTTCTCTTAAAATTAGACTCGAAATATTAAAGAGATAGATGTGATAAAATCTTTGTATGGAATACGACTCATTAATCGATTGATGATTTAGGTTTGAAAGGATTGTCAATGGACAATGGCACCCACACGTAACTGTCGTGACTTCTTCCGGTGTTTGGTGTGCAGTTCCTTTTTTGATACACTGTGGAAAATCGAGAAGCACATTAAGCGGCATGAGGAAACGGACAAGATTATTAGAAAGGATGATGTGAGGTTAGTTACAGGGAATCGAAATAATCGAATGGAGATTTTTATAAGTATTACCTATCAACTTAAGTTGGATTCAAATGCAGTTTGCAGTTTCCTAATTGCTAACTTTACTTTTGCTATAACATTGTTTTAGGGAAGGAACAAATGGCTCTATGAAAAGGCGAGGGATGCTCCCCATCCAGAAAATCACCTTTTTTGACTGCTTCGTTCCTGTTGTTAAAAACCAAATTGATCCTGTGTTCCTTGAGCAATGTGAGAGCGTTGAGGCTAAAACCGGAATTTCCGAAAATCCAACACAGCAGGATTTTAAACGGCAGCCTAGAAAATGCCGTTCACAAGCATATGAAAAGCTAAAGCAAATTGCTGCAGAATCTCAGGATGGACACGAGGACACAGGGGAAGGGACAGAAGATGACGAGGACAATGCTTCCAACCAGAACTCAACAAATTCGAAGTTAAGTGGGTCAGGACGACAACGAAAAGTTGATAGGTATCCAAATTCTTTGGATTCATCGCATTCCGCTTCGAAGAAACATCAACTGAAGATGAAACGCAATGTAACATGTGAATTGTGTCCCTCTGAGGGTCGCCGGTATACGAAAATTGACCTGGCGCACCATTTGTTTACAAACCACAGGAAGCAAACAAAGTTGCACTTATGTCCGGTTTCAACATGCAAAATTCCTATTTTAAACTTTAAACGTTTAATGAGACATTTACAATTTCACATGAGCGCAGAGAGAAAAAAATTGATATATTCTACTGACAACTTACAGCGGATGAAGATGCCTCAAGTGAAACACAAAGGCCGTTTTTTCAAAAGTGGGACATTTTATTGTAAATTCTGCTTACAGTCTGGGAAATCGGTAAAAATTATAGAACAGCACGAGAAGAGCGTACACAGGAAGGACAAGTTAGCATGCCTTCACTGTCAGAAGGAAGGATTTGGGGTCAGTGTGATCTCACTTATTCGTCATATCAAGGTCCGCCATCCTGTTGAGCTAGATAAGTACCAAGAGAAAGAGAAGGATAAGAACCGCTTCAAATGCGATGACTGCTCGTACACTTGTAGGCACAAGTATAGAATGGAGAAGCATAAAGAAATACACCAAAGATCTGGAATTCGAAAAACAATCACCCACCGACCGTTCGAATGTCCGGTCTGTAAGAAACGGTTTAAGGATTCTAATTACCTACGCCGTCACTTTCGCCTTCATCGAGAAGATAACCCGTTTGTCTGTGACTTTCCCGACTGTAAGAGAAAATTCAACAGTGGCTATAATCTAAGACGCCATAAACTCCTCCACAGCAACGATTACATTCCAAATTCTACGGTTATCTGTCCCATTCCCATATGCCGTAAAACATTCAAAGGAAAAGAAATGCTTGCCAGCCATATGAAAACTTGCCACAATCCTACTGAAATTGCCACTAACGAAAAATGTGGAGAGGAGGTTCAGGAACCACATGATTTAAGTGAAGTTTGCGTGCCTAAGCTACGACGTCGCCGAGTGTTTCGTATATGTTCGGAAGGAGATTTTGAAGCCTTGGAAAGAGAGATAAAGGGTAATGGCAAGTTTAACAATCGGTTATCGGTAACGGGCTCAAATGGCCCTGACGAAACATCTAACGAAATAGTGAAAATGAAGTCAACAAAAGCCATTAATGCTAATTCGCATGAGGAAGACGCAAGTAGGAATGATCCAGCCATCCAGAGAGCCGCTGCAAAAATGCATCCGTTGAAACTGAAAACCAAATTGGCAAACGAAGTTATACATATGAAGGAAGCAAACGCCCACCGAAGCTCAATAAGTATAAGGAAAGCTCAGGTGAAAGTAGGAGAGTGCAGAAATCAAAGACAAAGAGAGCATTTAAAGAATCAAAGCCAAAGCAAACATTTAAATGCGACGAATGTCCTTACTCACATATGTACAGATATAAAGTTAAAAATCACAAAAAGGTTCATAATAAAAGTAGAAAAAATTTACCTAAACCAGCAACAAATAAATCCAAAAAGTTTGATGACCCTGAATATCAGAAGAGACCATTTCCGTGCCCTACTTGCCCAATGAAATTTAAGTACGCTGATAACCTTCGCCGTCACTTTCACCTTCACATGGAAAATAACCCGTACGTGTGCAATTTTCCAGACTGCAACAGAAGATTTAGTAGTCCTTACAATTTGAAACGACATAAACTCCTTCATTCCGAATCTTATGTTAAAGCTGCGGAGAAAGAATGTCCAATTTGTGGCAGCATTTTGTCTAGTGATTGGAGACTGAAACATCATCTGCAAATGGTTCACAAACCAAGCGACCTTACTCCGGAAGGGGAACCTGCGGATCGTTTCCTCAAGCGCGGACATCGGCGGAATCGGCGACCTCGAATTTATGATATGTTTTTCAATAAGGAAGTCAACGAACATGAATCAGAAAATTCATTGAAGTCTAGTGAAGAAAGCAGCGAACCCACTGATGTGATTACTGATACCGCGTCCGTGCCTGTTGTTGAAGCTGAGACACAAGTAAAAATGGATCCCGATGGACGAGTCATGCATCCGAAGAGGCGTGACTCGATTCAACGAAAGGTGAAAGTGAAATCAGAAGCAACTGACGAGGAGATCCATTTAATAGACAAAATTCTGATAACTGAAGATGGATCTGCGGTGCATATGAGCGGGGAGCAGCTTCTTCCGGAAAATCCCCTTCCACTTAGTAAAAAGACGGAAATTGTTAGCAGAGACAATCCAATGACCAAAACCCGTACAGGAGTAGGGCCTCCTAAAAGTACCTCGAAAGTAAAGAAGCTTGAAAAATATGCATTAAACGTCTCCACCACGGCCATCCTTGCAGCAATGAAGGGACCTAATAGTAACAGCAAAGTCGGCAAAATATCAAAAGGATTTTCATGCAAAGAATGCGATATAGTATTTACTAGAGCTTGGTGCCTCCAGGTTCACTTAAAATCCGAGCATGGGAAGACGCTTATGGACGAAGTAATTACTGAAAAGAGCAGTAGCACGGAAAATAGTTCCAGTTCAAAAGTCCTACTGATTTGTCCATTGTGTGCTTATCCTGCTAAAAATAAGAAGGATCTGGAAAAGCACAGAAGTACTCATCAAGATGAAATAAAAGAGTATAAATGCTCCATGGACGACTGCGATATGACTTTTGACACTCGCCATAAACTTGGGACTCATATAAACAATTTTCATGGCCGAACTCGAAAGTTTCCTTGCAAATTCTGCGACAAGGTTTTCTTTACCTCAGCCAGTTCTCGAACTCATGAAATCAAAATACATCAAAATTCACCGACCGGACACTTTGAAAGAAAGAAGTGTCCCATATGTCACAAAGATCTTGCGGCTAGTAGCTACAGGAACCACATGACCCGACATAAAGAAAAAGCGTCAGGAAAGAGATCAAAGTGTATGCTGTGCATGGATACATTTTCCTGTGGCACCGCTCTTCGAAGACATATTGACCACATTCATTTGGGAAAACCGTTGAAATTTATACCTAACCTAACAAAAAAGAAAGCAAGAACAGGAGAAAAATCTTCAAATCAGCAGAACACAAAAGAGTGGTTTGAGCCGTTGTTGGATAAAATGGGTTTGAAAAAGAATAAACGAAAAGAGCTTGCTTCGGGAAACAGTGAAGAAAATTCTGAAGATGTGGAGCGTAGCCAAAATACGGTCACTGAGGCACCCTCATTTTTGGGTCCGTAGGTAATGACGATGACTTGACTGCTGGAGATGACAGAGGAAAGGCTGATAATGATAATGCTAAACTTACCTTTATGTAACTGCTTACGTAGATTAAGTAAACTGTAAAAAAAAAGTGCATAAATAAATCCAGTCAGTTAATTGATATTTCTTAGGCATTAGGTGATTAGGTACCTTTGTTTCGATGTTACTAACCATTGTTCCATTCCGCATTTTGTAATAAATCAAAAGTCCA
>JAHZND010004204.1:0-17541 GCA_027744115.1 Acrocyrtus sp. NNG-2020 | reverse complement strand
GAGCGTACTTGCATCCCGGAGCGGTTGGACTGATTTTGAGGTCTGAGTGAGGAAGCAGATATCTTCACAATGGACACTCCTTTTCTTTCCACAGCGAACGACGGTAGATTCTGTAATATTTATGCCAATTGTCTAAGAAGAAACCGAGGTTGGATTGTGAAATGAAGCTACCCATATGTAATTCATGTGCTATGGCTTTTGATACTCCAAAAACTCTGCGATAAGTTTTGAAATCAAGCGGAGCTGATCTGAAAGGGGTTGTCACTGGTCTTGTTTGTGGCAAAGTGCAACGAATTAGGGTTCACACGGGGTTTCTTCCGAACAAGTTAATTTGTGCGAGCATGATAGAGCTGTCATTTCAGCGCAGAAGATAAAACAAGATCGTAATGGTTAGGGACTGGAGCTGTTTTGCTAGGGAAGGTACTTTGCGACTACGTACTAGGTGTCTGACTGAAAATGATGCTTTTTAAAAAATGATTTCTGAATTGGAAATGAATTAGCCAATCTCATTTTGCCCCAAAATAAAATATCTTTAGCACAGAATTTTTTGTTTACAATTAATTAGGTATGTAATTATTGTTTGTTTGTGAATTACAGGAAACAAACCACATGCTTGCCATATCTGCCCCAAACGTTTCGCTCTCGCGTGTAACCTCCGCGCACATTTGAAAACGCATCAGGAAGATGACGGGATGGGAATTGGAATGGATCACTTGGACCAAATGGACTCCACATCATCCCCAATTGATAATGAAGAAAATCCCGAGTTCACAGAGGAGGAAGCTAGTATGATCGATGCTGACTCATAAAGCTGGTGGGGTAGAGAAAGTGCTTTTTCAACCCTTCAAGTTTCACCCCAAAGTTTCTGTTGTTCACTTTCAAGAAATATTATGCTCAGAAATTTCCCAGCGGAAAGCAAACTACGAATTGCAATAAAAGCCGATGTGGACGGTCGGCAATAGTAGTATAAGTACTTAAACGCACATAAACTGTTGTAGAAATAGCAATAGCTGAAGGAGTTAAAATATTTGTATAAAGAGTAGCGTAGCCAAACATTTCACTGTGGTGGAAATGGAAACCTGCTGCAATATATAAATCGAGGGGAACATTATTTTACTAGGTATAACTTTCACTCACGGCTGCGGCTGCTTCAATGCACTTTTAAAATATTATTTGAGAATCTCCAAAAATTGATTCTGCATTTTAATACATAAAACTGATGTGTTCGTATAGTGTAATCGTAATCCGTCTCGATCGAATACAGCCCACAGGTCAATAAATTATTATAATACGTTTAATATAGATTTAATTTAAAGAATGAGTGCATATCATTTATGTATCGGATGTAGTCAAGCGTCATCCATGTATTGTAAATGTCCAAAAAACTGATTGTAATTTGTAATATAGCTATAAATTATATAACAGTAGTGGCAAGGAAAATACGTGAAACATCTCATTCGTTGCAGGAAAAGATCAATCGAGTTTGTTACGAGCTTAAATAGGTATATGTATATTTCAGATTTCATAGTTGTAAACTTTTTAATTAGCGAGATTAAATAGCAATGTAATTAACCCTAATAATGGCTACAAAATAATGATTACGCTGCGTATCCCAGCGTCTTTTTGTAATAGCTTGAACGAACTACTGTACTTCCACTTTTTTACACCGAAGAATAAATATATCTAACAAATTAAGTTAATAAAATATCCGTGAAAAGGGGTTAACTAAGACACTTAAAACGGTCGCGTAAGGTTGCTGAGTACACAGGCGATTTAGCAGTTTCAGGACTGCTTTTCAGGTGTAATATAGAGAAATACGGAACAAAGCTAAGATACGCTCCCTACAAACACAAACACGTTGTCTCTCTCATTCAATTTGCTCAATTTTTTATTAAAGAGATTTATCAAGCGTGCATTTATATTTTATAAAGTTTTTTTAGAGTTATTAATGTTGTACTATTTCTTTGTAAGTATTTGATTTTAGCTTTAAATCGCTTTTAAGGTATTGTATGAAAACATACTGACATATGAACATGTGCTTGCTTGACTATGTTCGAATAGCAAAAGTGTCAAAGTTTTAATCTGTGGAAACCATGTACCAAAATGATATTCATATTTAATCCATTTATAATTCGCTTTCACTATCTTTTCCTAAGTAGTGAGCTTACTTACAATTAGTGAGTACCATTTCATGCAATGTAACAGGTTGTAAAGTACCGGTCCGCTTAAGAAAGTCCGTAATTAAGGTTAAGTTATTCTTGGACTAACTACTATTATTCTATCTCTGTGTAACGGAATGGCTACACTTTGACAGTTAATTATTTTAGCCGTTATGATAAAGTACTGGAATGACTTGCCAATTTGCGATGTATGCTGTGAGGTTTAAATTGTAACTTTAAACTTAAGTAAAAGAGGGGTATAAACTGTAAAGTAATAACAAGTAGCTGTGTATTAGTGTACTTTTGTCAGTAATAATAAGACGAAGTATATTTATGCAGGAGTAAACAAGGCTTTAAGATTGTATGTAAATTTGTGCAGTTCTACCGTAGAAAGAAACGAATATAACGTAGATCTAATATGCTGTTTGTTGGTGGATTGATTGATGTCAAAATTTAAAAAGTACTATTTCAACTCAAACAATTGTAATTTTCCCGGATTATTACCTGACTATTCCTGGTAAATTGTCTTCCATTCTCACAAGTTTTTTTTTGACTGTTTCGAACTAGTGTCTTTCACGTGGTGAGCTTTCAACTCACCAGAGTACTACTACTGAACTGAATCATAAAAAGGGCTTTCTCTTCAAGTTAAACTTTAAAATGTTAAAATGTTTACCTAATTAATTAGGCTTTCTTGAGAATTTATTAAACGAAGAGCATTTTAAGTACTCACGATATTATGTTAGTGCTATTGTACACAGTAATTAAGAATTCGACTGTCTGATTCCTGGCTGGCTGCTATTCTTTGAATGACCAGTTTTGCCCTTTGGTTTATGTCAAAGTAAAAATAAAGTCATGCATAGAGATTTGGCTGTTGATTGCTGAAAATTATTGACCCAGAATGTGCACATAACGCATATAACGTTTCCATAATTGGATCCAAAGCATAACTCAAAACATAACTTTCACTCCGGCTTATTCCTCTTTGGCGATTATATTGCAATTGTTATTATCGAATTTTTAATTGATCATGCATCGTATTATCATAGATATTGCTAGGCATGCCTCGTTGGATGTGTTAGCATACAGTACAAAATTAAAAAATACATTCGAAAAACAAAACTCTTCTTAGCTAAACGCTTAACTGCATAGATGACACTCTTAAAGCAAGAAGAATTAGTATTATTATTTGTCATTTTTTTATTAGTGACCATCTCGAACAGGAAAGAATAATCACTTGTAGATTTCATTCAGTTTGTTGAATAACGAAAAACATTCTTTATGTTAAATTCATTGATTAGCGCTTTACTTACTGAGAGGTTTACATTATGGTATATGTATTATCCTTAAGTATGCATGTAGTGACAATATAATGAAAATTTTGCTGAATATGTTGATACGACTATAATATTATTTAAATAATAGTAATTAACTTCAATCGTTGGGGTTATCAGTATCTTCCAGCGTCATCGTTGCCAAAAGTAAATCTTGCAAAAACAAACTTTGGTCCGGATTCAAATCTCTGCGTCTTTGCGAATCCAAGCACCTATAAAACACGGATTACTATTATTGTAATAGGTCAAGAAAACAATAGAAATAAACGAAACTAAATATCATAATCCCTATGTTTACTTTTGGATTTCGTAAGCATGAAAAACCTAGAATTATGGAATTAAGTATATGCTTACTTATCGAGAAGAAATTGATGCTTATCATGTTTCTGAGTTCCCGAATCCATAGGATTAGGTGTTTGCATGGTGGCAGCTGTCTCGGTCAAAATAACAGTCTGACCACCCGAAGGCTGGGGAAAGACACTTCGGCGCGCTCCAGATGTCGCTGTACTAGAACTTCCTTGAGCAGAGCTCGACTGTTGACTGCTAGAAGTATGCTGCTGTCGATGAAGAAGGCGATCATAAGGTACTGCCGCTGCACGACGCACGCCAGACAACTGTGAGAGAAGTTCAGCGATAGGGTCTACAGCTTCCCGAGCTCCTGACGGCGAGAGACCCCCTGAGCTAAAATGCATATTCGGCTCTACGACCTCTACCTACTCCTAACGTACGTGATGGCTGCTGCACTCTCCGAAGACTGTGTCGGGCTGAGGGGGCGTCTTCTACATAATCTTGAAAAAAAACAAATCGTAATTATTAGCATTAGTTATTTCCGTTTTTTTAACTTCAGGATCTATGCATTGCTAGAATAAGCTTCTTATAAAATTAATTGCAGAAAACTCACTTCCATCATAGCTAACGGAAATTGGTACAATTTTCGCATAAAAATTAATAAAACTATGGAAAGAAAACTGAAATAAGTACCACAATTTCATTCCTACTATTCTTGGAAACTTTCTCTTCATTTGAACCCTGAATCCACAAATAAATGAAAATTATACTATAAAGAATAGCGTATAGCTTTTTTGCTAAGTACAGTTATAGCTACAGAATTTGACCATAATAAGGCATTCCCGATGTTTATAGCCCGGGCTAAATTTTAAATTGACGGCTTTGAGTGAGGCTATACTTAGAGGCAGACTAAATTTGAAATTCGAAATTCACGCGCTAATTTGTCTTGAAATAATTTACCAATTCAAATTTCTTTTGAATTAAAAGTTATCAGTTTTACGAACATAAAAACTAATTAAAAGCTCATTTTTATTGGACATGTGTAGCAGTAGAAATTTGTTGTTTACTGTACAAATCAGTACAAAATGAAAACAAACGCAGTTTATATCGGAAGGCAGGCTTAGGTTATAAATATTGAGAGTACGGTATATACAAGACTGCAAGCCTAAGAAGCATAAAATTTTAATGTTTAGTGAATTAATATTACTATCTCGTGGTTGCTGACGGTGTTCCAAAGTAAGATGGGCTGTAAAATCATCTGTAACAAGGTTCGGTTCTCCACCAGGCATTGACGCGCATATTGGACAGACCTACGTATTTCAGACAAAAAGTTAAAATTATTCAGCATTCAATAAAGTTAAGAAAAAGGACCAATATCAACAATATGGCAATGTCGCAAGATATAAAAGCGTATAAAGAGACATTTGACATTTTTATGCACTTACAACTTCAGTATTAGAACTCTGATGCTCCGATGTCACATGAGACTGGAGTTCTGATTCTGTAAATCCTAAACGACCACATATGGGACATGTTAGAGAATGAGCCAATTCAGTCGACGACTCTCCACTATAATATAAGTCTGCAAAGAACAATTAGAAAAGATTTAGTTTTGGAAGTTCACGTAAATCAAAATACATAAAGGCAATTTTAGATTGAAATTCTTACCATAATCACCACGACTTAAAATGCACTGAACCGGATGATCCGCTGTGTGACGAGATGTGGCTGCACCTCCTTCATAGCAGTTGGCACAAAGGTCATAATCATAGCACCGCAGACATTTATATCGTCTTCCCTTAAAATTACCTTTGAGACATGCATCGCAACTCACGCCTTCATGCCGGGACATTTCTTCCGAACTTCACAAGATTCAGACTTATTTTTTACACTTGAAAATAATTTCAAATGCTAATCTACCAGTGCCACACAACTCCTGATCTGATTTTGAGATGATTATGTAAATTCCAATCCAAAGTTGACTGAAGTTGATAAGAGAAGGAAGGCTCAAGTTGATGGCTACATACAGATTTATACTCGCCGCACCCAACAACCACGACGGGACAAGGATGAAATTGACAATACAAGTCACAGCCTTTTCCTCTTCATTTACTCCTTACTACCACACTAAATTGACAAAGAGATGAAGTGAAAGTAGTAGATTAATATTTCTTAAAACTGACAAAATTATATTCAGCTCAGGGAAATCTACGAGGGACGAGTAATTTAATCCTGCTCTCGTATTCGTTCTTGTGAACTAATTAACAATCCTTGAAAGTACAAGTTTGAATTTAAACCAAATACAATACAGCCCAAACTGAATTGTCAGTTGCCAGTTTCTTAGCTCAACGTAAGAAAAAGTATTAAAACTTTGAATTACTCTTCTACTTTTCCTGATTTTGCGCTGTCAATATTACTCGTGTTTTTAAGAATTTTTTACCAGTACATAAAGTAATTCTCAAGCTTTCCTGTCAGCTTCTTAAGTGTACAAGACGGCTTACAGTTTCAAATAATAATAATATTCAACCTATTCAGACAATTTTTGTTTCGCAATGAAACTTTCACTTGTGGGTACTGAGCACGATTGCTTTCACAAACCCCTTTCGAATCGCTTGCCATTAATCATATACCAAAAAGATTCGTTTCCCTTTAGTTAACTCAACTTACAAGATGTACAACTTATCGGTAAATTTTAATACCTACCTAATCAAAGCCAAGAACGTTTATAAATTTAATACTCCAGACTCGACCTTAAGTTAAATATCAAAAACACTGTTACAAACTTATAAAAAGCTACATTCAACATTGTACGTAATACATTTTCACGGGTAAGAGTTTAATTTTTTCAGGAAAATAAATAATTACTAATTGCTAATGAAAGTGAGCTTTTAAAAGTATGTAAAATAGCTTAAACTGACTACTTCATACATAAAATTTAACCTCAAGTAATGATTTTAAATTATTTAAATTAGTTGCAGTCCTTTTTTGAGTGTTATTTGTCAGCTGATCCGGACTTGCTGGGAGGAGAATAGAGGAGGTAAAATCAGAAGAACAGAAAATGCTGTATGGCAAAAATATGACGACAAAAATTGGCAGAATCGTTCTGTACGGACAACCTACATCTTTTCTGAACGTGTTAATAACTGCTGTACTTTTATTCAAAACCCAGTTCGTTCCCTCCACACTTTTTCACTGATTATCACCGAATGACTCATCAACTATTTTTTTTCTGGTTTAAATGACTCACTCAAACTTTAGTAATTAGACATTTCTCATTATTTACTCGATAGTTCATGCCGCAATAGAATAATCTTAATTTTTAATATAAAGTCATTTCGCATTCACCTCCGAAAGTGACTCCATTCAGTACTTATCAACTTTGAAAACCACAAAAAATCACAATCTCTTCAGCTCTCCAGTTGCAGCTCCCAAATAAATCCAGCTTTTGTATAAAGTGTCCAGTTTGTAGCCCTTCCAAAGTGCTGTCAAAATTAACGAGGGCGATCCAACTTAATCTTTCTCCCATTTAGAGCAGCATCAGTTAAGTGGGTAATAAAAAAGGCCTCCTGTGCACTTCTCTGAATGAAAAAGTTTCTCGTTTTTCGGTATTTGCGGCACTACCACTATTTTTTAGTGACGAGAGTGTACTTGTCGTGCAGTGCATCAATGAGAGGAGAGATGATGGGATTTCAGTTTTCTTCCCATTTTTTATTGAAAAAGCAAGTAAAGTTTCTTCCTGTCCCTATTCCTACTCGCAGTCCCTACATTTCTTTACTGCTTGACTCAACCGAGAAAACTTATTTTAGTGTGATTGTGGCGAATCATTTTGCTTAAGTATAAAAAAAACATAAAATGGGGATATTCCGATTTCACTTTATTTTTTCGCTAGCTCCTTGTCTGCCTGTCTGCTGCTGACTTTTTATTAAAAAAAAGTCCAAAATACAGAACATTGTAAGCGATCTAATAAGTACATTTTTTTCTATTCATGCTATGACTGTAGCTTTTACACACGGAACACGGAGCCACGGATTTTGGAAAGTAAAAAAAGGGTAACAGGAATGCATGTGTGCATTATGTGCTAGCATTACCAGGGTTTACACTTCTAGTTTCTGGATGTGTTATTCTCCTCTATTAATCTTGCTCATATTATTTCTTACCTTTATCCATCTGCTCTGCCAGTACGGAGGAAAAAATTGCATTCATTATTCTCCAACTTACTAGCTACTAGCTACATCCATGTATGAACTTTGAAGAGAAAGAGGATACACTTTATTAACACAATGGGAATGCGAGTAGTAGCACTGAAAGGTACATCGAGACTTGTCGTCTGCATTCGACTCACCTCTGAAAATAAATTGTAAATGAGAATGGAGTGGATAATATAAAGTGAATAGCTAACCGTGGTGTGGTTATCAATATCATGCTAGGTAAATAGTAGGTAATAAGTAATGTAAGCAAGCGAATACTGTGAGTTCATTGAGTCTCTTTAGGCAGGGAATGATACACCGTTTTCTACCTGTGTGGCAAAGGCAAGAAAAGTGCTTTAATAGAAATCGGTGATCAGTGCAGCGCACAGAACGGAACAGCTACTACCTTATGCATAAAAGCATCTTAATACTTGGCCAGGTAAAAAAAAGCATTTCTCGTTTCAGAAAGTTCAGGCGAAATGTGTGATGATAGTGCAGCTTTGGGAGGTGAGCTCAGACTGTACTCCCAGTTCCCATATGAGATGAGTTGAATGCAAAATTACATACAGAACGGTGGAACGGAGAGACTGGGAGGATTAATCTACTTTGACATTAAATATAAAAATTTTGTTACGTAGAAGTATCATTCCATTCCTTTATACTTACAACACAATGGTTTGTTGGTGGTACTAGTGTGTTAGTGTCATGTGGGGGCCTTTTCTATGTTATGGATATGGAATGCTATGCACGGATGCAGAATAAGAATGCACGGATAGGAAACAGAAATGAATCGGTGTTTGAAGAACATAGGTAGGTAGGATAGCATATAAAAACCGAGGCGAGACCGTACAATCTATTGCATGCTCTTTGATAAACGAAAGGATTCGAATGAATGACTCAAAATGATGAAATATGAATTGAATGTGTGCATAATAGATGCGTGCTGTTAGGAACTTTTTCGTTCTGTTTTGGAACCTAGCCTCCTGCAAAATGCATTTTAGGTGTGTTATTTATTAGGTGGAGGAGGTAGGTGGATGCATAATTGCATAGCATGCTTGCGGATGCATGATATGACGAAAAGAGAGATGTGGCTGATGAAATCACTTTCTTCGGGAAAGACTGCTTTACGCGATTTGTTAGTTAATTATTTGACAAAGAAAATGAATTATCAAAAAGCTAAACTTTCTTTTTAAAAGCTGTCCGCGTCCCTATCCAATGGAATAATGTTTGTAATTTTGCAGTTTATACAGTTAAACCCACTCTACTCGTCATATCATTACAATTAGAAGCAGGTTACGCCGCATCAATCATCACCGTTCCTTAAGGTCAACTTGCACTGCGGTACCTTTACCTGCATTTAAGCGACATCTGCCAGATGTAAGGAAAACTCTATGCATGAAAGTTCTAACAAGGTTGGCCTAGATGGAGCAAAGCGTCACGACATGTGTAGCCTTTGGTGCAACTTGAGACGGGGATTCTTGGCACGGGATTTGGATGCCCATCACACACTTTGTGCTCCTTCGTTTTCTACTCGTCTGCATCTGTTTTCTCGCTTGGGAACTTTCAATGTCACTCTGAGGTAAAATTTTAACTAACTAGCCGACTTTAAATACCATTTAAAATTAAAGTTTACGAAAAAGGTACGCTAAAGGAAGGTGCGGTGTTTGTAGATTTTATTTGTGTTGGAGTACTAGAATAAAAAGTTGATAAGCACGTACTATTTTGGTTGTTAATGAGTGCACTAATTTACTTTCCTTTTTCTCACAGGACTTTTGGTCTGAACTTTCAACGCCAACTAGGAAACTAGCTATTCGAAATGCAAATTTTCATCCGCGGTACCCAGCAGCACGTGCTGGAATGTGCTGAAAATGAAACTGTTGCTGATTTAAAGGTAGGTTTTATTGAACAAATTTTTGCAGTTGATATTTGATATTGGTCATTAGGCATTAGTTGGTGAAAGTAAAAATAAAAAAGTAAATCATTGTGCGAATTGTTTGTGCAATTATATTTTACATCCAAAACTTTTCGAAGAATTTAATTTTAATTTAATCATTTTAATCGCGTTGTAGTAATATGTTTGTTGTTTTGAATGTTCTGAAATGCTTATAATAGTGTCTTCTCTTCTGCTTTTTAGATCAAAGTTTCTCCATTAGAGGAAGTAGAAGTTGATAACATCTTGCTCTACGCAAGTGGCGCGCCTTTAGAGGATCAACTTGAGGTAGGATGCTTGGCAAATCAGATCCTTGACTTCAACGTAGGTCTTCTTGGAGGAAAGGTCCACGGATCTCTTGCTCGTGCCGGAAAAGTAAAGGGTCAAACACCAAAGGTGGAGAAGCAAGAAAAGAAGAAGAAGAAGACTGGCAGGGCCAAGAGACGTTTCCAGTATAACAGGAGATTTGTGAATGTCGTACAAGGTTTTGGAAGGAAACGTGGACCCAACGCTGCTCCATCATAAATTAGCACTATCGATGTAAATAACCTATATGTTTTTCAAACTGGTGTGAAATAAACCAACTTTCGGAGTTTACAAATTTGTTGTTTCGTAAGCCCATTTCATGTCTGAATTTGTTGGTTGAACAGTTTCGCTAACCGGTAGTTTTCTTTGATTCTGTTACTTAATTTTGTAGATGCTTTAGTTTACTGATGTCACTGACTTTAACGAAAAGCCTACCAATATCAGTCTGCAATGTAAAAAAAATAGAATTCAATTGTGATGCGACCACGTGACATAGCCACGATTTCCATACTATTACACACTGCTATACGCATATACCATACCCAGCACAGCATTTAAAAAAAATTTGAGATGATTTTTAGTTTTTAGAAAATCGAAGCCTGGAGTAATTTTCAGAGTTGAAAATAGTTCCGACAGAGCCCCATCGAGTTAACCCACAGCACTTAATAATCTTAACAGCAAATCAACTTGTTAGGTAGTCAATTCCGGATTACTATTTACTATAGGTATGCATGTTTTACAGTAATATAATTCCAGGCTTCACCAATTCAGACCTTAGTTTCGGTATTTTATCAAAGATAAAAATTTTTCGTGCAAGCATTCCTGACGCCCAGGCCCATGTAATTGATCGCCAACATTGGGTACTGTATGCATTTTCCCTTCTCTTTTACATCACATTATCATATGACTAGGACTAGACTATGACACCAAAATACAGGGTGTGAGGTTAAATTGGCAAACAGTTTTCTCGAACTTTTTCTGCCTTGTTCCGTCGTTTGTGTGAAATGAATATGAAACAGTAAGAGCAAGACATCAAGACATGCCATAAATCACTCCAAAGTATAAAAAACATGCACAATTTACTCCAATGTGATATGAGCATAGGTAATTCTTATCGCCATAAAAATCTTTTCTGGCAAGCAATGCACTACGTGTGACCGTGTGACTGACAAGCATATCATGGCAATTACGCATTTACGCAGAATTCAAAGCTGAAGGAACAACGGTGTTATGCATATGGTATAGCTATAAAACTAAAATTACTGAAAAAATTGCAACTACTACAACTTAATTTTTTATTACCCAACGACTGCGACTGCATTTTTTTAGTAAAGCTAAGCTAGTTACAGACGGCCACATCACATCATCCCAAAAAGAACAAAGAGAAAGATGCATATCTACTATTCCAGTCACACTTTGACTTTACACTTTTTTATGTATAGCTTTTCTAGCTTATTACCCTGCAACTTTACTTTGCCATATCCCAGCAAGAGCATTGGCTTGTATTTCCACGTATTTAGGTCCAGCCCCTCGCCCTGAAGTGGAAGGGCTTGAGGTAGCGTAGAGTGCTTCGTGTTATGATTTCATTGGTCCACGACTGGTCTGGGGGCGGCTCAATTCCTTCCACGGTTAGAGTAGCAATGCATTTTAACATCCGTCCTAAAATGCTGCTGCTTGCTCAGCTGCCCCTAAACACTAAACCAAACTTACAATAATTTTTGGCAGAAGCAAGCAAACAAAAATAGTCGGCTTCTCTTCCCCTTTGAAATTATCACGTAAGTTGTTTACGGGGATTTGTGTTGTTGAACACTTATCATTTCACCTCTGGAACTTCGATTGAATTGGGTGACAAAGCAATTAGATCTAACTATTAAGCGCTTTGGCTGTCGTTGTGCTCAGAAATCATATCTCGGATGTCGGAAGTTTCTAAGCCGTAGGTAACACAAATTGGAAATCGAAGACGAAAAGCTGCTACTTTTCACTTGAAAAAAGACTGAAGGTAATTAACAATGGACATGACTGTCAATGATAACATACAAACTGTTGAATGATTCGACAGCTCATTTTCATTGAGTTATTTTTACGGGAATTAATTCATTGCTCATGTCTATTATGTAAATTAGTTATTATTATTGTTTTATTTTGTTTCAGTGCAGTCTCTCAGGTAGAGTTTATCTGAGTGAAAATGGAGTGGAATGGAGGTGCCTGCAAGTTGGGGCTCTGGATCCTAACAACCTTTCTCATCTCCACAGCTCAAGCCTTATATTCCAGCAACTCGGATGTGATCTCGCTGTCATCTGGAAACTTTGACAGACTAGTGAAAGATAGTGATTCAGTGTGGATTGTGGAATTCTTCGCACCATGGTGTGGTCACTGCAAAAGCCTTGTTCCAGAATATGAAAAAGCAGCCAAGGCACTCAAAGGTAATACAAATATGTCAATGTGTATGCAGATGTACACGAACAAACGATTTGTTACAAACAGCAAATAACCGAACCAAGCTGGTGAAAGCTTTTTGTGTGGAAATATGGGCATAATCATAATCTAAATATTAAATTTTTCGTTTCTTCAAAGGTGTTGTAAAGGTTGGAGCTGTAAATGCAGATGAAGATAAGGGTCTCGGAAATCGATATAACATCCGAGGATTCCCAACAATAAAAATCATTTATGGGAGCAAGACTGAGGACTACAATGGACAGCGGACGGCAAAGGGATTTGTTGATGCAGCGTTGCGAGCTGCTCGAGACAAAGTGGATGCTCAGCTTAGCGGAAAATCTTCAGGATCCAGTGGTGGGGGAGGAAGTGGTGGTGGGTCTAAGAAGGATGTTGTTGAACTTACCGACTCAAACTTTGACAAGTTGGTTCTGGAATCTGACGAACCGTGGTTGGTTGAGTTCTTTGCACCTTGGTGTGGTCACTGCCAGAGGTTGGAACCTGAATGGGCTAAGGCTGCAACTGAATTGAAAGGGAAAGTAAAAGTAGGGGCTTTAGATGCTACTGCACATCCTGGGAAAGCATCAGAATATGGAGTTCAGGGTTATCCTACAATTAAATTCTTTCCGGGTGGGAGAAAGCGATCATCAGATGCTGAGGACTATGATGGTGGTAGAACTGCAGATGCTATCATAAATTGGGCAAATGACAAAGCGGTTGCTTCATTGCCTCCTCCGGAGTTGTTGCAAATTGTTAATAATGATGTGCTAAAGGAAAACTGTGGCGGAAAACACTCCCTTTGTGTCGTTTCCGTCCTTCCGCATATCCTTGATTGCGATGCCAAATGCAGGAATCGTTTCTTGGTATGAATCCATATCTTAATTACAGTATTCAACCCCTCACTGTAGAATTTCGTTCAAAATCTTATAGCATAATATATGATGAATTATTTTATGGCTAAAACAGGATATTTTAAGGTCCAATGGTGATAAATACAAGCGAAATGGTTGGGGATGGCTGTGGGCACAAGCAGGAGATCACATGAAACTTGAAGAGACTTTAGATATTGGAGGGTATGAAAATGAAACATTTACTATTTATTTATGATGATGGTTTTGCTGTTTCAACTAAATACTCAATGATCAAAATCTAAATGATTTATAATTTGCAATCTTTCAGTTTTGGATATCCAGCAATGGCGGTTGTAAGCGTGAAAAAAGGAAAATACTCATTGTTCAGAGGTTCCTTCTCTGAAGATGGTATTCGGGAATTCCTTCGGGACCTTTCGTATGGTAAAGGATCCACCGCACCAATTCGAGGTACTTCTCTTCCAACAGTAGACACAGCAGATCCTTGGGATGGCAAAGATGGCCAGCTGCCCGAAGAAGAATCATTTAATTTAGACGATGATGAAGGTAGTAAAGATGAGCTGTGAGGTCGGTCATGAATGAACTTTCATGTAAATACTAAGATACATTAAGGTATATATAAATCCTATTTATTAATTTAATATCGCTGACCTTTCTTGGAGCCACTTACACCTTGCCTCTTTGTTTTCTGCTAAAGAGACATCAACATGGTTAATAAATTAAACTTGACTTTTGCTATATTCGATTCGATAATTTTTATTGTTTGCCAGAATGCTGCATTATTAATTTATTAGGTATTTTGTTAGTAGTACAATATACGGCAGGAGCTACCTTAAAACTCATGTGTCAGATTCTAAAATTCATCAGCAGTTGAATTCGGCTTCTCTGGCATGTAGCTATTTCATGACGTGTGTATACGTGATAATAAAACATGAATTGACAAATATAAGAATTGGTTTGCCTTTTAATTACCTATTTTATAACAGTATGCTAGTATGTACATATTGCATAAAGTTTAAAATGTAATTTAGATGCTCAACTACTTCAAATTTCGTAGGATTTAGGAATGTAGAAAGTAGAGCTGTCACAAAGTTGATTATTTGTGAAAAACTTGCTGATGGATGCCAGATTGAATTTTTTCAAAAGAGGCCAATTTAATTCCATCAATTATTTATGTTTATACAAAGTCTGTGAATTTCAGTTTGTGGAGTTATGATGACTATCAACTATGAGACTATGACTACCATTTTCAGAGTTATACAAGAGTAATGTGGTTCGACGTTTATTTACTTTAGTGACTTTAATGTGTGTGGCAGGTTGTAATGTTCCGGCATGGAAATAAGTTAGTTTTGTAAAAGCGCAGCTTTGCTGCCTTTCTGGAAGTCAAAGATGAGGCGTAGTTTGGAGGAGTCAAAAAAAGAGTCTCGTGGAGTGACAAAGACCAATGTAGGTGATGCGAATGAGTGGCGAGCAAAGGGAGCGCTAGAGAGGCTGCATCACGCCATAATATCTGGAATTGATACATACATTACCGATGATTTGGAAGAAGCCCGAAAAGTTTTTCCAGATCCATTGAAACTTACAGAAGGACCTTTATTAGATGGAATGCGAAAAGTTGTCACTTTATATGAAGAAGGAAAACTGCTTCTTTCGCAAGTTATCAAGTCAACTAGAGTAATAAAGAAAGCATCAAGATATTTAACTCCTTTGATACAAGCCAATGAAACAGAGGTAGAGTTTTACAGAAATAAATAATAATTTATCTACAATATTGTGTTCTCTAACAAGTCCCAAAAATGTATTTGTTTTGCTTAGTTAAAGAGTGCATCGAGTGCTGTTAAAAGTCTTAGAGTGGTAAATAATATACTGTGTACTTATTATTAAACCGTCAAATATGCATTTTTCTAACTTAAACTGCATGTTCTTTTTATTTGTTCCTATTGTTTTTATGACAGTGTTTCGCTCTCTTAAACGAAGCTGACAAATCACAATTCATTAATGATTTAAAGGAAGAGTATAATGACATTAGGAAAAGCCACTATGAACAAATTAAGGAGCGAAAATACTTGGCAATAGAAGAAGCACGAGAGCGCAGGCTACTCTTAGATTGGAACGAGTATATTCCCAGAACGCCAAACTTCCAAGGGACAAAAATATTTAAAGAGTACCCTTTACAAAGTTTGGTGCCTTTTATAGACTGGAAGTCATTTTTTGATGTGTGGGAACTTCGTGGCAAGCATCCACACAGGGGATACCCCGACTTATTTAATGATCCTAGTGTCGGTTCGTAGAACAGAAGTAAATTTTTATTGCAAGAATGTACCTTTGGTAAAGCTTCGGGTATGACTTTGACCCTTTAATTTCAAGGTGACGAAGCAAAAAGAGTTTTCGAAGATGCACAGTCGATGTTAAACAAAATTATTTCTGAGGGTTCAATTAAAGCATCAGGAATTGTGGGATTATACCCGTGCAATAGTCGCGGGGACGATATCCTAGTGTACTCACCTGAATTAGGGACCTCTTCAGATCCTATAGCAGTTTTTCATGGTTTAAGGCAACAGGTACTGATAAATTACGCAGTAGTATCGATGTGAATATTTTAAAGATGCACACGATGTTATAGGTGCTGTTTTATCAACGTGTTTCTCTGTAGGAGCAAAAAGAAGATTCGGTGGAGCCATATTTATGCATGTCTGATTTTGTTGTCCCGGAGGAATCTGGCAAAACAGACTTCATTGGTGTTTTTGCGGTTTCTGCTGGATTTGGCTGTGCAGAAGTTCTCAGCAGGTACAATTTACATTTCCAACTAGGAAATGTGAATTTTGAAGAGTTTGAGAATTGACTTTCATATATAAATTTAGGTTTGAGGACAATTTAGATGACTACAGTGTGATCATGACGAAGATTTTAACAGAGAGGTTGGCTGCCGCGTTTGCAGAAAGTCTCTATCTTCAAGTAAAGACGGAATGGTGGGGATACGATCGTGAGAACTTCGAGTCCAACCTTCAGTTACATAGCGCTCCGTATAAAGGCCTTCAAGCAGCGCCTGGTTATCCTATCCAACCTGATTCCACAGAAAAATTAACGATGTGGAATTTACTTAATATAGAGGAGCAAGTAGGAATATCTTTGAACGACTCTTTATCGTTGGAACCACCTTCGTCTTACTGCGGATTCTATTTCCATAATCCTCAAAGCTATTATTTTCCTGTAGGAAAAGTTGCAAAGGATCAGGTTCAGGATTACTCTCTGCGAAAGCAACGGAGCTTAACTGAAATGGAAAAAGTGCTTAACTTCAACTTGGCCTACGAAAGACCCAGTTAATTAGTTGCCAGTACTGATTAACTTTTTAAATGCAACCACTTTAAATAAATCTCTCCCTTCCCCTTTAGGAGTACTGATCCTCTCAACCTGCAACATATTACGTATCAGATTAGAATTGCATTCCTGTCTTCTACGCACTACAGCACGTAATGTAATACATTTCTATACTGATTTGGCCATGGCTCATAAAAATAATTCAGGGGTAAATTGCGACGATCAGAGATATTCGGATCGTGCCAAGTCATTACATGATGAGACACTATTATGGTATGGTAATAATAATTTTGCAGCGTTTTTGTACAAATACCAACAAAAATTTATATACCTACCCAGCATATTTTCCAATTAGGTATTATGTATTACAAATAAATGATACAGTCATCGTCCAGTATCACTACATTCTAGATCGCTGACTGGTTCCATAAAATCAGTAGATTTCTCTTTATTAGACTCAAATTGTGCTTATAGCATTCACCTGCCCGCCACCCACGCCGCCAATGTCATCGTTGCATCCATCTTCGCATGGGTATAAATAGATTTCAGAAGGCCTAGAATAAGTCCTTCAGAGAGTTTTGTAGGAATGAGACAGATAATTCCATCATCTCTGTCTGTGCCAGAAAGTTTAAACAATGTACCGTATATGCTCATTTATTCCCCCTGGGGGATTCCCGAAATTTTTTATTTTACCTGGGGGATTATTTGGATATGGGGGAT
>JAHZND010004203.1:0-12247 GCA_027744115.1 Acrocyrtus sp. NNG-2020 | reverse complement strand
CTCTTACTCTAAAAATTACTAACTCTAAACTAATAACCAAAAAAACAAAAGTTTCTAATCTGGCAATCTCTATGTCAAAATCAGTATCACTATTTCTATCACCCACAAAATCCGCAAACCATGAAGCAACTCTTCTACTGCTTCGTGGTGCTTGCAAGCAACTTTTCTTAATTTTATTTATTTTTTATTTTTAAACTTCACGACAGAAAGGGCTACAAAGAGCGGTTAACTTCTTATGACTCGTAAAACGTTAAGTATTGCCGATGTGTGAGGAATGGAATGAATGAACCTGCATAGTACTTTGTTTTTAGCTGGAGCAACATTTTATTTTGCACCTCAAACTTACTCTAACAACTACGGGAGTTGCAAAAATAACTGCGTCTCCCTATTCCTTTTGTGTTTTATGTCTGCTTGCAAATTAATTCCAGAAAAATGTACACTTTAAGAAAAACAGAATAATTAATGTTGGTCTCTTTAGATAGTGCATTTTAATGTGTAGAGCTTACTAGTTTCCACACAGCATGAAACTCACATGCTAAAAACAGTAAAAGAAAGCACTCAAATTCTGAATATAGTTCAGCACAATTTTACCAGGATTTGTTAGTTTAGTCTTAAAATATAAGTACAATTGATGAATCTGCTTAAAAATATATGGATATTGTATTGTATACCTGACATTAGAAAAAGTTTCTGTTTAGGAACTGGTAATAACTTCCCCTATCTGTCTACACCCTCTCTTGCGTTGCTTGGAGTTCGTGTCATTTTAAACATTTTAATAATTCATTACGGAATTCAACTAATTAAAAATGGGTTTGACTGGTAAGCAGTAGTTTGGACGCCTTGTTTTCATGTACAGATTTTTTTAAACAGTCCTCTGTTTTCTGCTAATGGAGGAACTATATATTTGAGCATTTTTTTTGTATCCGCTACCATTTGGTTAAGGTGTTTGGTGAACGAGGAATTCATTTACACCGCATTACCTTGGAGCTGATTGTTTATAATTATGGTTGTAATTGTAAAGCAGAGAATTTTAAAAATATAAGTGTAAGCTGTGTATTTAAGTGTTGAGTGAGTAGGTATCTATATATTATGCTAAATGCTAATTTTGACTGTATAAGCAAAGCGTACTCGTTACTAGAAACTTTGCATTGTAAAAGTTCATTTAGGTTGTAGCTTGTTGGATTACAGGTACGTTAAAAGACTTTAATTTTATCCTTCTTAGCAACTCTCTCATCGTACTCGTTACTAGAAACTTTGCATTGTAAAAGTTCATTTAGGTTGTAGCTTGTTGGATTACAGGTACGTTAAAAGACTTTAATTTTATCCTTCTTAGCAACTCTCGCAATCAGAAGGTTTCTCTGTAGCAAACTATTACTTGATGTATGGACTCCTTCATGTGCAATTTTGTAGATGGAGTGCACCTTGAGATTCTTTCTTTCTTCTAGACTACGCAGAAAAGTTTCTTTTTTATGTGTACAATATTATCCAAAGTTTGCTAGTGTTTTAATAACTCAATAAGAAAATACATCAAAACAGAAGAGTTAATAGTTTTACATAGATATTTATTGTTGTTGTAATTATTACTTTTTAAAGCAAGTTGATGAAATACCTATGCAAAAATAAATGATCGTATTGTCTCAATTGCTAATGAAAGACAGCAATATAGCGGTTCATGATTTGCTAGAAGTCAGACTTTTACTTCACAATTGCTTATAATAGAGCAGTCGCCGTTATTTCTAGAAATGGTAAGAGTACATAAATAAAAATCAATGAAGTATTTGGTAGTCTGGAGAGAAAAATAAATAATCAAAAAATGTAACAATTTCGTACTTTTTATTGTCATAAAGCCTCCTTGATTGATAATTAGTGCACAACGGCATGACATGCTTTTACTACATCCATTTGTAAGCTTCATGCGGATTTTAAAAAGGCAGCGGGACAAGAAAAGAACGCATAAAACATCAATTTTTACATGGCCATATGAAGATCATTGTATTTTAAAATGCTTCGTTAAACAATAGCCGTGCATTAAGAAAACTTTATATGAAATAAATTAGGAAGTGCTATTGACGTGAAAAAAGTGATAAGTGATGCCACGCCATACTCAACCTCAACTTGCACTTTGTTAGCCACTTTATATATTGGTTTTCCTCATTAAATTGTCGATTTCACATAGTTCACCTTGGAAATCCTGACCACCCTCATATAGTCAGGAAGTTGGAGTTTATATGATGCCGATACATGTCTGCCGAGGGCGAGGTATCGTCGAGACCAGAGCAGTTAATGCACACATCACCATCGTAATGATTTTGCTCAGTATACGGAACTCTATGTAATTTTTTAATTTATATTAACTGCATTGAGTAATTCGTAAATTCGATGAGCACAATTTCATCAGTTTTCCCACGCACCATTTCATCAATTCTGTTAAATATATTACTACAAAACCGCTAATTTAATTAGCTATTGTTAATCATCATCATATTAAAGCCTAATATAAATATTATTGTTGGATTTTGCAGCTATATCTACTTTTAAGAAATCTTGCACTTGTGCTCCCTGATGATGGCATACGACTAGGGACAGTTGCCATGCCCTTCAAAATGTGTCATATTCCATTGTTCTTGCGCATATTTTATCACGCTCTGTTTCAATTTATGAAATATAATGCCGATGTGGTTTAAGCCGGTTTTTCCGTACTGTTTGCTGATTGAATGAGACATGTAGGATGTGCCCCGGTTAGTTGTCTACTCTGCCTAAAATTTCGGGAGGATTCCTAAATGCTGAATTGCGCTTTTTGAAGAAGCCTCGCAATTTAAATCCCTAATGAGTGACACGGAAAAATGCTGACATGATGCAAAAAAAGTTGCTATACTGTCATAATGAGCGCTTCAATAAGCCATTTTAGCAAGCAAGCGCTTAAATTATGCTTCTGCTTCGGAAAATGCTGAGTCTTGTTTGTAGATGGATACCTATGCTATTCACACACTCTGCAATACATGAATATGGATGACTTCGTAACACTCAATACTGCTGATGAATATGATACATATTACATAAATTCAATTATTTGATTTCATAACTAGTCAGATTATTACTAATTTAAAATTTGTATCATTAAATGCCTAGAAGTTAGTTATTAAACTGTTTTCATCCTTCTCTGGTTCGCTTCAAAACTAGCTTTACAAAAACCATGAAAATGAGGCTGACTGCATAGAACCCTTTTGCCATCTATGTCCTTGTGCTCTGCTCGCTTCGCTCACAATACATTCCTCCATGCCTGTATTGCTTTTACTAATTGTTTTTTTTGCAGTTGAATATTTTCATCGCTTTAGATTTTAATCATTAGATGTGTTATAAAAATGCATAAAAGTTTATGAAGTTTCATTAATCAATTCTAAATGAGAATTTTTTTGTATTACTACAAGCCAATGTTTGCTCTAGATTATGCAAGCTCATCATGGACAAAAAGCTATACAGTAGCTGATCATTTCTACTCCAAGTTCAAACGCACAGCGTTAGCATTTACATTCATTAAAAACGCCTAAAAAGCCATGATATAAACATATAATTGCGCCATTTCTTGCGTAATCAACAATCCCAGAATTGCGCTCTCATTACATGCTATATCCATACACTTTCAGAGTTTTGTCTAAGAGTCTAAAAAGCCACTTTCAGGCGACTGAAGGTCTTTCATCATCAATGCATTGTCATCAACGTCAGTCAGATCAAGGTTTTCCTTCCACATTCACCCACCACTTGATCGCTATTTCGACACCTCCCTAACAAAAAACATTTTATCCAATATACCACTCATGCAAACTCAATTTTTTTTCTGGACTGCCAGCTTTATTTAGCTTTCCTACTTTTCATATAACACATCTTTTTACATGAGGGCATATTTTTTTTTTCTGCTACAGATACACAACAGCCACCTTGCATCAATTGCTGGTTCACCATACCGATATTAATTATTGAGAGAAGCCAAGCCATAGGATGATAATAGCGAAGGAATTACACGCAAAGAAAAGATTTTTTTTGTATATGTCCTCTAGTGAAACAAGCAGCGAGTAACCAGTTTTTTTTCTTCCTCATTTCAGCAAAAGATACTCTAGGTATTGCTAATACACTGTCGAAGTGTATTGCAAGCCAAGAATAGGTGAGGCTTCGTGTTAGCTCTTGTTATTGTTGTTACCAGAGAGAAATAACATTGCCATGCGATATATTTTTTTCCCTTTCTTATGAAACATGCGACCATAATATGTGGTCATTCCTTTTTGCTGGGCTGTCTCAAAAAAAATTGTAATGATGCGATAGTTGGGAAACAACCATAGTCATACCCTGCACAGTGTTCTCCTCTAACAATAACGGTGCTTCCTCCTTTTCTCCCGAGCTTCACAAAAATTCATGCAGTCACCTTTCTACTACGTGCACAAGCAATAATGAAAGGATAATAATAATGCAGGTAACATTTTTTTGTTTTATATGAGAATGCCTTGAAATGAACCCAAAAATGCGATGCAATAACACAATCAACATCAACATTTTCAAAGAGGGAGCACAACTCACGCATCTCGATATTTTTTTCCCTAGAAATTGTAAGTGAATCTACCATTTCTTGTGCTGTACTACATGTGGGAACCAAATAAACAAGTAACTAAGCAAGTGAAGAGGAAGAGGAGTTTTTTAGCCTTCACTTGCACCGAGAGTAGTAGTTAATAGTAGTGGTAGGACTAGCAATACCCTCCACTTTTACGTCGATCCAATGGTTTGTAAAAAAAGGAACGAATGTTACGTTTACGCAGCGATATTCTGTACGATACTTATTTTCTTTCATTTCTTGACTAGTGGGGGATGTGTTCAGGTCTTCGTCTCTCGACTCCTTGCTCCTAAAGAAGATGCAAGATGCAAGCACGAATTATATCGGGAACGGCTTGCAAAAGGATCTCCCCAAACAGAGTGTAACAGTAACATTCACGTTGCTGCTAAATTTCGGATCTGATCTGGCACTACTCCACTCTATGGAATAAACTGCTGTTCCATGGGATCATCATGTGAGTGGACTCGGTTCACTCAGATGATCTGGCGCTCCAGTTGGTTCCTCCGTCTTGAATAATTTAATCCGCCGAAATAGTACAAAAAAAGTTCCAACTTAGGAACACGACAAAAAAATAGTTACCTAAGTAATACGTTTTTGTTACCCGCTACGGCAAACAAGTGCGATACACCGACGAATAAGAGAAAATGTCGCAATTTTAACTATTTTTCGCGTGCAGGGATTTATGATACATACCAGCTCGAAAAGTTGAAAATAATGTTTGAAAAATTCATAAATAGTTGTCTGTGGAAAAAGTTAAGTACGTTGGTGCCATTGTCACTGTCACCTTTGGTGACTTTTGCGAGGACATGATGCAAGGTGCAGTTGATCGTATTATATATCAATAATATATTGGGTAATAATTCCCTGTGATTATATTACATATTTCAAATGAGCTCCACTCCTAGATAAGTTGCAACAATGCACAGAGTAACAATGAACAACTTTCAAAGCATGTTTAAAAAGTGTGTAGCCCTCCCCATCCTACAAATTTATATGTATAGATAGTTAAATTTGTCAAGCAAAGTCATAAGGCTAACCTTAAAAAAAAGTAAAAGTGCACCGGCTCTATCGCGTAACGTTCCTTCCAAATTGTCCGTTCCTTTCTCTTACGAAACCCCATTTTTGTGTCTCTTTCAAGAACGTCACGTTATGAAAATATGTCTGGTGCCGTAAAATTCACCCTGCAAGCGGAATATCAACCAACTATACAGGTATGTACTGTAACTAATGATCCAGAAGAGGTTTCCAAGTCATAATTTTTTTTCTGAAATTATATATCATAGTTAAACCATCAATGTTAATTGTAAACAGCGAGTAATTAGTAAGTTATGTATGTTTTCATGAAAGTTCTTCTGTTCTGTTCTGAACCCATCATAAGCGCGGAACTGTTTTATCCTGCTCCACACGTCCGCCAAATCTTGACAGCAGTCCGTAATTGAAAATTACGTCTATTACGCATACTAATTTATTCCCAACCACGAACTCTGGACTGTTCTTCTTCTGTAATTCTTTTCCCAATTCCCTATTCTAATTACAGACAACACAAACTTGTGTGTTTCTGCACTTGCATTAGCTCTGAGAGCGTTTCGCATGAATGCATGAGAAGAAAAAGAGTCCAAATTTAGTTCAAAGAATGTACATAATTCACTCGACAAGAAGTCATGGAATATTTAGGGATCTTGTATACAACATATACAGCAACACAGAGGCACCCTCATTGTCAGTCTGAGACGTCCCATTTATTAGTCAGTGCGACTGTCACTTGAAGAAAAATCCGGAAATTGTAACATGCTGTGGTAGAAATTAGAAATTAGACGGACAACTTTTTGTAAGACGTCACTTTTTGTTTCGTATACATTATTAATTTACTAGCTGTGTCAGTTAGAAATTCTTTCCTTCTGGCTTCACGTCAGTACTGATCTATTATATACACAGGTTTTGCCAGGCAACATACACTTGCAATTTTCAGAAAAAAAATGATTTACTCCTGCTGAAACGCCATGTAAAAAAAAGAATTTATTAAAGCTTTCATGTAAACCGCATGCAGCTTCTGAAAATTTCCAATGCGTAAATAATAGCAGAAAGTGCTACTGACTTTAGCCGCTGCAGAATTTCTATGCATGATTGATTAGCATTTTGGAATATGCGGTAAATTTCAGCAGCAGTATAAGGACGCAATCCTTTCACTGGTTATAACCTGCAGTGGCAAATTAATAGAAGCCAAGAGAAGAAACAAATTATGTGCTGGCACGTTAATTGACATCATGCAATTTATTGGGTAGCTTATTAGATGAGAATCCTCATTCAGGGCTGGGATTATGGTCCTGATCAGAATTAGCTCTGTCATGCACGAAAATAATCCTCCAACGACAGATGTTCAACTGTGCCTGCTGTTGCTACTCATAGTTCAGCATCAAGCAAGCGTTGTTTGAACCTTGGAAGCTCCAAGCAAGTGTGCTGGGGCGGATGTTCGTGCTATAAAACTTTGGCTGTGTAAACAATGGACAAGACAAGCTTCATTTCGGCTTGTCCGCACACTTCCACTTCAATCTAATACTGTCTGATTAAGAATTTATACTGTATTGGATATTCTTATTGAGGTTGCTGAATGAGTAATGAGCTCCAATGTCTAAAGAGAATGCTTTCAGTGCAGCTTTTTGTTATTAACCAAGCAAAAACACTGAATTATTTTGCTCAGAGGTCTAATGAATACATCAACGCTACTTACAGTCTGGCACGCTACATACCACAAAGTTACGTAAGGGGACGCATGACAGACAAGTCGCATCGCATGAGTAATAAGTAGTAATTAAGTAGTTATATTATTGCACTAGAGACGTATACAGAATAACAGAAAATACAACTTATAGTTTACGATGCACACTGAAAAAAACTGGAATTTGTGAGAATTCAAAGTATGCATAACTTGGCGTTTGTGTGGAATTACGATTACGCATTTAATTAAAGTCTGTTCATAAAATCTGTTTAATTAAAAGCTGCAAGTAAAGACCGAAAACAGTGTCCCAATGACAAAATACAAATATTTAAATAAAGCTGTGCCAGTTTCCAGTTGGAGACCAAGCGATTTGTCTCTTCCCATTAAATTAAATCGCCTTAAAAAGTTTATTCCATTACCCTCTGTTGGAAACAGGAACATTTACTCGCTTCACCTCTTTTTGCCAGAGCTCTTGCTAAAGTACATGTAGTTTCCTAAGCTCGCAAATCAGCAAAATGAACTGCCATTGCGTACCTCAATACAAGCATAATCACATTTGATTGTGTATATGTACCATGTTTGTTAATTAAAATAATGGTATTTCATGTGTACGTGTGTTGATAAATTAATCGCCGTTGTACTAATAACTGCATTGGTGGCTGCAGCTCAAATTTAGTCTTATACAGATAACGTAGAAGACAACAAACTGCATAACTTGTAATGAAGTAAGGAAGTGCGGTAAAAGTTTTCCTGCAATCCTCATAAATTGATCGATAAAGAAAGAAAGGAAAACCACGAGTGTCAAGAGAAATTCTATTAACCGGTTTGCATTTTTACGTCCGCTCCGTCATGAGTTTTGTTCACGAGTGTTTGCTATTTGCTAATCGAACAGTAACGATACAAGCATGAATATTTTTGTCTCATCATCAGGATGCCCGATGACTGCTTATTATGTGGAATTCCAAACATGTTTGCACTTTGTTTTGTATTTGTGATTAATAAGACAATCGCCCATAGTGGTAGCTGTGCATCGCAAACACTTCTTAAAAGTTATATTTTGATGCATAATTAGAGTCAGTAAGTTCACATGTGAGTAGTGATTGTGGCAATGTGCATGTTTTATGCTGTAACATGACTTCTGGGATCTCTGTTAGGGTCGGCATACCATATTATTTTATCTAAATGTGGCAATAAGTACTTTAGTGACCATTCGGTACGCACATGCATATTTGTATGCAGTTTAACGATAAATTCAATTTGGGTGAAAGCAGAACTGTGAAAAAATGATATTTCCAAGGAAGTTAATAGTCCAACAGTGAGCTTGCTTATAACTCTCTGAAAGCAATTCTATTATTATAAGCTGGACTACTTGGGCATATCAGTTCAGATATTCTGTTCCACGTGCGTAGCAGCGCTATAGAAACAATCAAAAGGTGCAACTGAGTTTGTTATTTAATCATTGTGATTGATGAGTGATATTTGTATGATTAATTACTGTGTCGCTATTTATGTTTGCCTTGACGTGAGTAAAAGCTATTGCGCCCATCAACTGCACGCGTGAAGTCAGAAGCCAAAGGCTAGCAAGGTTCGCAGGTACCAGTGCAAAAACTAAAAATGAATGGAGGTTAAATTATGCTAGCAGTGTGTTGTTGAAGTGAGCAATCGGGTAAGATAAAATAAAATTAGGGCATTCTGAATGCGTTGTACGCAAAAAAAGATAGTAAACAATAGATACGATCAAAAAGTAAAAATCCGAAGATAAGCATAACCATGTTAGTTCTAGTAAAAAGTATGGATGTAGTCGAAAGTCGAGAAAGATCAGAGCATATAAATTGTATGAAAGACGATATCTTTCTTAATGATAATGAAGACTCACTTGCGCGCATCCTTTTTTTGTGAAATGTAGGAATCTATCTACCAAAAAAGCGATTTTTGTGCCCCTGCTACCTACTTAACTGACGTGTGTGCATGCGTATGAACAACAGATATCAAGTGAGCTGAGTTGGTTTATCTACTTTTTTATGCAAAGTTTTTACTGATGATGAGATGGGAATCAAGAGCTGAAAACTTGTTTAGGAAGCGCTCAGCTGCACTTTTTCATACTTTTTGGCAAAGAATTGGGGCAGAAAAATCGTTTTTCAGCTTACTTTACTTAAAACTTTTATTTCATCTGGTGCAGGTTGGCTGAAAGTCGGGGTTTGAAAACTTACAGGCAATTCATCTTGCACAGCCAAAGTCAGGCTGAAAGAGCAATATGTGGATCAAAGCAGCGCATTCTTTTCTCTTCGTTCTGAATAAGCATTAGAATAAGAATAAGAATTAAGCAAAAACGAAATCAGGTTCTCCTGACTAGAATGTACGTAACTGATACTCCTAATTATTTGCAGAAATTTTGTTAGAGCACATTTTTTTCTGCCCATATCCTAATTCTTCCTTAAGCCTTATGATAATGATGATGTTTATACAATCGGTTTTTGCCAGATGTAATCATATTACAGATACAAATCGCACAAAGTACACAGATTATGGATTTTTTGCGAGATCATAAACGTCTTTAGTTGATGCTATAAGAGTAATGGATACGTATAACATGAACACGTGGGCAATCTCATAATCCCATACTAGTTCATTATTACCCGAAGTGCGCTGTTCATTTCAGGACTCTTCTCCCTAGAGAAAAGAAAGGTTTTGCTCGAAACTCGACACAGTTTTAATAACCACAACAATTTGTTTTTGCTAAGCAGCTGCTGGGTGAACAACCTAAATTATTTACGAAAATGCTAGGCTTACCTCTCTGTTATTTATAAATTACTACATGGTAAAAAGCATCCTTCGTTAAGAGCTCATTGCAGATAGATGCTGCCACTGCAAAGCTAAACTTATTACTCAAAAGTTTTAGCCATTTCGCAGCCATTAACGTAATTAGCTGCTCATCGGGAGGTGAAGAACAAGCCAAGTAATAATAATTAGTTTTTTCAACTATTATAAATGTTACACCTAATGCATCTATGTATGCTAGCACTTCATATCTGAGTTAGAGTAGACTTGAGCAAAACATTTATACGGAAGTAACAATTTTTCGGGCTAGAAGTTGCACCCGGGGTAAGATGAATGCGGCATAGTCAGGAAAAAAAGACTGCGTACTTCTTCGGCACGCAATATGAACTCCACCCATGGTATGGTCACACAGGACATGGTATGAGTACCCAAATTATTGAGAATAGGCTGCTATTTATAGCATCGGACAAAAAAAAATTAATGGGAAAAGAAACAAGAGAGATCGGGTGTCCTGTTTCCTATTTTACTCCTGATTAGTTTTGAAGGCGGCGATGGCGATCGTTAAGCACTATAGTAACCCTTCATCCTTATCTATTTTATGGGATCATATCACTAAATTATTTGCGTGTGTAGTTATTTTATAATGTTCCAGTCATTCGTTTGAGTTGCCTTAAGCATCTTCCCACAGCCACTCTGCTTTTTATAGTTGGGAGTTGCTTGGCTGGGACTTTGCCAGTCGGGCAGTTTTAGTCTGGCAGTTTTAGGCGGGCAGTTTTTGTTCGGCCAGTCTTCGTGGAGCCTTTTTATAGCAGAGAATTTTATGATTTTCATTTGAATGCTTTTGAATCCCATATAAGATTTTTAGGCAAAAGGAGAAGACTTTAATAGACAATCATTACAGTCTCCTTTAAAAAAGCAATTAAAAAGTTGTCTGCGGGAAATTAGCTTTATTCCCACAATATTATTATGTATCTCCGGTCGTTCCAAAGGGATCTAGTGCACACAGCAATATTGCATTTATCAAGGCACCCGGGAATTTCTGTCCACTGATTAGGCAACAATAAAAACCGTATTTTATTCCAAGCATTATCTCGCCAGTTTCTCTTTAATTGCTCCAAATAAACCTTCCTTTTTAAGTGTTAGATTGCTTCCCTTCCCACTTTCCAATGTTATTGTCACAGTGAAGGTTTTAGCTATAGATGCCAAAAGCTATAATTATGGACATTATGTCATTTGACAATACCAAGGTCGTAAAGTGTTGTGTCCCCAAGCATCTTGATTGGCCAGAAGATTACTGAGTTGGTGCTGTAAAATTATTTATTGTACAGGAAATATGCCTTTTGCTTGCTTCACCTTCGGCAATTATCTAAGTTGCATAAAAGCTGATTGCACATTTGACATGTGTCATTGCACTAACACACGGGATAAAGCATTTCAGCTAAAAACATGTTTCACGATATATGTATGCCTTTGCAAAATGACTTAATTGCAGATTAATAGCCACAAATAACTTCCCATTCGATTTCATGTTTACCAGTGTCATTTTGTAGATTATTGGTAGATAGTAAAACAGACGTTTAAGGGTTTGTGGTCGTGAGAGACAAGTACTGGATTGCAGCCCACCCGGAGAATTGAACATATCCGACAAAATCGACGTTAAATATTCATCCACGTATGAATAATTCCCATGCTGTGTACATAAAGCTACAGGTAATGAGCGACAACTCACAACAGCCCCGGAACTATCTATAATTGAATAAGCTCAAGCGGCTTTCACTGCAGTGCACTCCTTTCATCGATTTAAGTTATCAGAAATCATGAATAGGTGTATCTTCATTAAAATTTCATGCTCGTTACTATTCAGGTTGTCTCGTAACTCCTGTAATTGCTTTTATTATTGTTTTATTGCATTTAAGGAAAACAAGAATGCAACCGCTTCAAGGTGCTATTTTTATGAAAACAGATTGCATACTACAGTTTGCATGACAGCGATATGGGGTAATATAAACACAACGTATTTGTGTCCCATGGAATTTCCATGATAAAAGACAACACACCACCAAAGATTGATTTTCCTGCTGCATATATGTAGCTGGTAGGCACAGTCGGTCGAGTCTCCTCAATTTTCGTTGCTAAGACTAAATGCGTATTTT
>JAHZND010004202.1:0-37260 GCA_027744115.1 Acrocyrtus sp. NNG-2020 | reverse complement strand
GGAAGCACAAAACTTGTGAATGATGATGAGCCCAGAACAAAAGAATCACTACTTTTGCTTCCCCTCACTCATACAACAACTAGCGCAATGCAATTATCATTTCATGGATAAGAGTACACTGTTAGTGGCAGTTTGAATTATGTCGCACTCTCAGTTTTAATGACAGATTACGTGCTAACGCTAACTCCAACTTTAATTGCTTTATTCATTAGCTGAATGCATTAGACTCCCACATAGATGCATCATTATTATTCCTCATATAGTCCCAACAATAAAGATTTAAAGACTTTGTATTATGTAACAGAGCATTGTATAACATCAGAGCATCATCAGTCTTCATTAAGAGTACACACATATCACACCGACACCACCACTACCACTCTGCTACAGTATCCGCTCGTTTTCCTCCATTCAACAATCTTCCTTTTTCACGCTAAACAAGGTAGTCCACTAAAACTGGCTTATTTTATGGCGACTTATATATACCTGCATACCCTATTTACTTATTTTATTAGTTTTCGATAACAATAGTAATTGTGGAGACTGGTAAACGAGTGACAGATATAAAATAGTAGCAGAGGTACAAACGCTGCTGACGCTGACAGTGGCCATTCATTCTCAATCATATCCTTCAGCTCAAAGTCTTTTCCTATCAGAGTTGTTTACGGCAAAAATCTTTTTGCATTTTTAATAAGTTTACAGGTCATTTTTTTAAAGGTAGTGTTCCCTGCAGGATGACAATGATGTTGTACTCCACACATACAGCGGAATAACAAAAGAAAAAAAACTTTTATTTTTTAAACCGTAGCTCATATCGCGTGCATGTTTTTTTTGCTTTTTACGATAACAGAAAAATTGTACTTTGTGGTTGATGATGTCTATAAAAGTCTTGTCTAGAAGAATGTGTGCAAAGTTATTTAAACCTTTATCTCCTTTATGGCTTCTAATATTACATATCAACTGTCCCGTCATTAGTCTCATCATCCTTCTGCTGAGAGTTGACATGATGATGTTTTGGTGCTCAGACAAGAGAGAGATTCTCTCTCTCTCTTCTCCCAAGTTGTACCTTTTTATTGTCTTCTTCCTTTACTTTACTACCTAAGAATTTATTGTTAAGTATTACTTAAACCGAGTCAAATTGCCGTTTTTATGCAAAAAAATGTACATAAATTGTGTAGTTTGGTTGCGCGGTCGTGTTCGGCAACCATCCATTTCAGGAGTTTTAATATCAGTTATTACTATTGAAAATGTCACTTCCTCGATTAGATTTTGAGGAATGAGTGAATGGATGCTTAGTATATGCCGGACGTCAGAGTGGACGACAAAGACTTTAAGCTCAGTTTTTTTTTATTTATTAACTACGCATAAATGAATTACGGGTGACACGTGCTCCGTGCTTCACGCTCTCATAATACTTGGAGTGCGGTATCCAATTTTTTTTCTTGAAAACAAAAGCAGAAATTGTAATGAATATTCCCAAAATCAATTTTATTAGAGGAGACTTCATATTGTTCTGTGATGTGGAGACAGGCACAAGACAAAAACTGTGATTTTTCCTCAGAAGGATTTTTCTTTTCATTTTGGATGCATACTTAATTCTTGTTAATTTATTGGGAAACAAAGGAGGTCAGACGTGCCTTGCCGTTGGATGAATTGGTATTGTCGGCCATATCATGAAATACTACATTGTCCATTTCGGTCGGTACTTGTGAGTTTGTGGTGAGGTAGCTACGCGCATTAATAAATTGCTGTCTCTATTACTTCACTTTTTGCAGCTTCACGCAGTTCTGCAGAAACGCAAAAGAAGGAGATGGGTAGTGACTGACGGACTTGCCTTTTTGCCGCTACGACTTTGGAAGCTTTCCCAAAGCAATTAAAATCCAAAATCCTTCCCTAGAACCTTCTTTAAATGAGCCTAATGACGGTACACATGCAGCGACAAACTGGTTAAAAGACAAAAGATGATCGTGTCCTCTGAAAAGGCTTTGTGTATAAAAATAAATTCACAAGAATCCGTTTAAGTACTGCAAATATATACTTTTTGCAAAGTTTATTGCTACAATCATCATTATTACGTTTGAGGAGACATGATCTGCAATTCAGTAATTGGAATAATAAAATGTCGAGTTAATATGTGCTGTGCTCATCATCATGAGTGTTTCATGAATTTTACGAGCTTGACTGATCTAATATCCTTCTTTTCATGGGATAAGAGGGGCAAGCGCTTAGAGAACGATACAATAACCTTTCACCTCGTAATAAATGAAATAATAATAACAATAATAATTTAATACGTAATGGACTTCACATATTACTATATAGGTAGGCTAATAGCGCACACAAGTACGTACCTATGTTGCGGAGAGTTTACCGTACAAAAATGAAGATGAATGTGAAGAGCAGTTTTTTGATGTCACGATTTCTAAAAGCCGCACCATCATCATCATCGTCATCACCCTTACCATCATTTTTTTAGTCCTATTTACGCCGAAGGAGAATGCAATTGCATTATTGCACTAAATGTGTAATTTTCTTGCGATTATTTAACAAAAACGTCAGCCGTACTCTATCGCGTAGATAAATGGAGTCAGAAAGAGGACTATGCCTTTGCGCAGAAAAGCAAATAGAAAAAAAAATTCGCTGCTCATCTCTGCTCGCCGTCACTCTCAACTCTCAAATGAGACCTTTTTTGCATGGCTAGTTTCACTCTCTGTCCCTTGACCCACAGACAGAAGCACGATTCCATTTAGTCCATCACAGTCATTCGCTAATTGTCAATTAATCAATAATTGGTGCTACTGATAAAAGAATTGTTATGTCGAATTCGATAAAAAAAAGTACATGTGACCAGAGAAATTACACAACATTTTTGCTCACTGAAAATTATTCTTATTTATTTTTTCTTTAATTTTTGGCAACTTACGCGCTTGCCATTAAACACTTTCAAAATTCTTAATGAGCAAATATATACTCATCGCGTATATATTTTTGAAAAAAATATACATTTTTTATTTACTTATGTAATAAACGATAATATTTGAAATTAATGCTCATGGGTATGGAGTACGGACTCTATTAAAAATACAGCTTGAGACGTTCGCAAATTATTAGGCAAATATTTGAATAAAATAAATTGCCACTCCAAAAAAATGGAGGGATCCTCAGTTTATTATTAACGTTTGTTTGGAGGGCGATAAATGATGCAGTTTTTATTGACTTTTGCAAGACTTGTCTTCTATTATCTCAAAAAATTAGAACGAAAACAAATAATCTGAAGTTAGCTACTCGCGACAGAAAAGAGCACTACTATTTCCATCTAGTCCCAGAGGCAGAGGCTGACAAGAAGAAGATATCATTTGTAGGCAAATTTATGGATGCTCATCTGCACAACAAAAGAGAAATATTATGACTGGTAAAATAGTTTTCAATCTTTTAGATTTAATAAGGTTTGGGAGGTATGAAAAGAATGCTCGTAAAAAGTGAAGATGGATCTCTGTTAGCAAAGCATAAAGAAAAATGTGTGTGGAAAGCAGAAGGAACAGAATGGAATTGGCATCGTTGAAAATTACTTTCATAGGAATTTTTCGTTTTCCCCCTCTCCCATTGTCATCCTATTGAGATGAGGATCAGGAATAATGAAGATAGGATGTTGTAATAATAGTCAGTTTTGCACATTTTTGTTGGCTGTTTACTTTACTTCTGCATGTTTTTTAGAGAAGGCTTTGGCTCTGCTATCACCATCTCATCTCATTTCTCATACTGAAAAAGTGATAATCTTGGCAACATTTCCAAATTCCAATCCACCTTAAAAAAAAGTATTATCTAATTTCAATATTCCTGCTAAATATAAATTTAGTTTTTAACTACACTCACTTGCCGGCCAACACACAAAAAATAAAGTTTTGTGTTATTTCTGCTATTACGTAATTGCCTATCTTCGAGAAATCATCGTTAAAATAATATTTTCAACAAGAAGAGAAAAAAATGACTTTAGCAATGCTAATAAAAGGGTTCAGTCATTACCCCGCCGATGGCAAAAGACACTAAAAACTTCTTTTTTGTTCAGTGATACGATCACTCTCCTTCAAAAAAATAAATACTGAGAAATATTCCATTTTGGTGATATATTTTTGAGACTTTTGTACGGAATAGTGCTGCAATTGCTAAATGTTTTTAGGCAACAATTGTTCCCCTTTGATTTCAGGGAATTGTGCTCTTTTTACAATTTTTATAACCTTGCAAAATGGCACAATAAATGGTGTAGGAGAGGATGAGTCCCTCTCTGACAGTGTTTTTCAGCATTTAAAAAAACAAATAAAGTGCGTGTGCCTAATGCAATAGAGGATGACATTGATCCAAACAAATTGTCCAAAGCCGCCATATCAGCATCAGCGCATCAAATCCAACTCAAGAAGAGCTCGAGCTCGCTGATACTTCAAAAAAACAAAAATAAAACGCAGGCATAGTTGCGAGCACACGTCACATAAGATCATAAATTTGAATGACAAATGACAAAACATGATGATCACGTCATGTGCCAAGTATGTAAAAAGAATATTTTTTTAATTTCCCCCTTTCCCCAAGAAAAATCGTAATTTATAGTTGTGGCACGTACCACTTTTAGCAATGACATGGAATCATCTTCACATCTCCATCAGCACAGGTAAATGTGGATTAATAAGGAAAATACGGATCACTTTCCATTTCACTAATCAAAAGCGTTTTTTTCTAGTTTGCACTTGGCTCTCCTCATCCTCATCTAGTCATGTCTTGATTCAAGTACGAATTTGTCGTAAAAATTAGATTAATATTCCATTTTTCTCTGTCTTTGCTAAAATGAAAACAATAAAAAGGGCATTTTATCTGAAGCGGAGGAGTCAAAAAGTCAGGAACTTATGTACCTCTGCACACTTTTTTTTCATTTTCATAACTCATTTCATCCCATTCTCATCTCCTTTTTTTGTATAACAAGCGCTTTATTACTTTTTGGTACTTGGCCTCACACAAATCCCAAAGGCACGCGGCAACATTAGTTCGCCTAAAAAGAGAATTATTAATTTGAATTCATTTCTTTTAGCAGCAATTTTTTATTCCCTTTAAAGGGTACTGATGATGACTTGTTTCCACTCAGCTAGAAGGTAAAACTCTGAGACATATTACCAAACGCCACAAATGTCAGTTAAATTATTTAAGTGTTTCGTGATCACCAAAGTCCCTCGTGATTTGAATACATCTGCTGATTAAAAGAGTTTTTATATATGCCTCCACGGAGGGTATTGCATTTCATCAATTTATACACATTTTCGCTTACCAGCCCCCAACTAAAATTCAATTATTGATTTACACTTAATTAAAAATGGTTAAAAACTGTCACATCCTTAGTTGGCGACTGTTGTCTCTCCAAATTTCCAATCTTTTTCCTTTGGCGTGCACTCACCACATCATCATCAGCTTCAACATTTTTGCTCAGACAAGAACAAAGTCTCCATTTTTTTGGTGGCGTTACTCACAAGAGTGGCGGCGATGATGATAATGAAATATGAATTGGACTTTTAAGAAATGATAACGCATCATCGAAGTATGCAACGTACCGTGCGGCAGTATAAAAATTCAGTTTCCTTGTAAAGATGCCAAGGCCATTTTCATTATTAGCAGTGACTCTGTTACTTGACAGTGGAAAAATGCAGTGAGCAGGAGTAAAAAGAGATGCGGGCCAGAAGAACCCAACACGGCTATTTTGCTGTTGTTGCTGGCGATGCAGAAATTGCTCCTGCTCCTGAAAGAAGATTTGCTCCTTTAGGTAACTTTCAAAAAAGATGCTCTTCATTTTTTTGAACCTTTTTTTATGCAGGAATAATATACTTTACCCTAAACTTTATCCTCATTCATTTTCATCAAGTTGCAGTTAAAAGTTGCCCCATAACTCGTAACTCGACTAATTTAAATATTCAGTATTTTTTTCGTCTCCCTCCAAAACGGCTGAACTGATATAAATATCTCGATAAAGTAGTCACAGTGCTAAAGCTCACTGTTGAACTGCAATCTCATCTCGCCATTAACTAGGCATATATTTAGGATATTTGCAAAAAAATTATTATTCTTTTGTTAGGAACCTGTCTCCTTCGCGCTAGCTGCTCATCTTCCTTCACTCTTCTTCAATTTTATTGTTTGGTTTGTGGCGATCGCATATTAGCATCTCATCCTCTTTCTTAAACCATTTGTCAACTTATCAGCAAAACTAGATATAATTGTATGACATGTCACGCATAAATATAAATGCGCCTGTCCTTACACGCCAAAACGGATCGCGAGTGTTATGTGCATTCCACCACACCGCATTTTAGGCTACCTGAATCCCACTAATGAAAGAAGAGAAGGATAACGGAGATGCTGATGGTGGTGGTAGTGGTGGCGATGCACAAGAAAAGATGCAATCTGCAATCATCAGACAATTCACTTGATTAAAAAATGGATCACCTGCTGATCCAGTAACACGTTATTAAATGGAAATAAATTGGAATGTAAAAGGTACCCAGGTAAATTATGCCTCTCGCCATTAAGTATTGTTTGGGAAGCAGCAAGCAAGAATTGAATTTATTATGAGCTCATCTTCAGCCCTTTTTTTGGGGCCCTGTTCATATTTCAGCTGATGAACGAATCTGCCAGAGAGTGCCTTAGTTGTGCGACTCTGCTGAGTGGATTTATGCGATTATTATTTATTACGATTATGATTGCCTCCATTTTTTCCTATCAATATTCCACACTCTGCGCCAACATTTTTTTTCCAATATCACTGACAAATATAGACAATAATGAATGTAATCAGGATCACGCTACACACCAAACCATAATAGCAGAGTCGAGGATGAGAAATGATGCACGCAGGGAATCCATATTAATCCATAATACATATTTTTACACCTTCTCAAGTTCAGCTAAAAGTGCAAAATGCAAAAATATTTTTATTGACCAAGTTTTTCCCTTTTCTGGTAGGGAATTTATTAGATAAGGAGTTTGTCGTTTTGGTGTACAACAGAAGCATGAAGAGGGAAAGGCGACAGGCGACACGAAACATGACATGAACTGATGGTAGCTCTGATCTACTCCATTACTAAAAGTGCATAAAAAAGGTGAGCACTTCGTCTCAGCATGACAGCAGAACACGGGCAATGAATATGAGAAGAGGTAAACAATTAAAAAAACCAAAACATGCAGATGTCCTTTGTTTCATCGAGAAGAAAAGAAGATAAATAATGAAGATGAGTCGATTGATAGCTTGTCCAGTGGAATATGGTGACCAGAGACACTTCCTGCTCCGTCGCTATCACCATTAAGCAGTGGAGGTTGCGTCATCCACCAATCATAAAATTGTTATGGAAAGTGAAGATGACTTGAATGACTCAATGAAAACTCGTTGAGATAGGATGATGAATGGAGGGCAACTGTATTAAGCGAAAATTGAGCTGGAGGGCAGAGCCAAGAAAGAGTCAAGAGCATACATACATACCTATCGATGAAAACAATGAACAAAGACAATTTGGCATCTCAAGAATTAATGTCGCAGCAAGCATCCTTATCACTCCACCATTCCCACTCTGGTTTACTTTCAACTATTAAATGTAAAAATATGCTTGTTTGCTGTGTAAAAACGCAATTACATTTGTCGGCGTCATCAGCATAATTGCTCATTTGTAGGCAAAGGTGAAATGCAAAAAAAATTAATGAATTTCAAGTTCACTTTTACCCTCAAATCAATACATATTCAACAGAAGAAATAATCTCGGACACGAAACGGTAGGAATTAAAGCAACAAAAAAATTATTGTTCTAGAACGTTGGCACTCCTTCACAGGGTAATCATTACGTGCATAAATTATAAGATAAGAAACCCGGATGCGTGAGGCGTTAGGTGAGGGCTACCTCACCACCACCACAGTGGACAATATAGCGTATGAGCTACGTTAATGATCATGTGGATCCTTTTGGAAACTCCAAACTATAAACTATACGCGAATAAATATGGCAGATCATTAAGTATTATGACGTGTTTCTCGTATATGGGGTACAAATTAGGGATGATATTTCCGAGAATTCTGACAATGAAAAATGAAATATGAAGGGTGACAAGTTAAAATGACAGATTGGTAGTACAACAGACTAAAAAAATTTTAACTGTATAAAAATTGTTGGATCTTTTTTTATTGTAGGAGTAGTAAAAATACAGTAGCAAGTAGTAATGACAAGCTTATCAGTACACAGTTTTTACAAATTTTAACAATAAAAAATACACACAAAAACTTCATATTCGCATCACATGTCTTCTTTCATCAAGGAAAAGAATTCAATACCGAAAATCAGTTCGCTCTTCAGTTTCCAATACGTCATTGGCGTTTCATCCTTTGAAAAAGTACTTAGTAAGAATAATAATTACATTATAAAAAAAATGATTGATGATTACCATTACAATACGCTATCTTAGAAAACAGAACAGAGTAATAGTAATAAAGAGTAAGAAAAAAAAGAGTTATAAGTTCAGCCGGAAGACAAAACAAGGAAGCTCATTTGTAGGTATGTGCACCATCACAAAAGACGTTTTTGCGAAGAGAGAGGAGGCGAAAAAGGAATAGTCCCAGAAGGGAGGTTAATTTCAAGGGAAAATTGAAATTTAGTATTAAGGTGATATATTTATAGACCGACAAGAAAAAAGGAATAGTAATAGTCCCACAGACAAAAAAATTATTAACAAAAAACCGGAACAAAAAAATGTTTTAGATTACTAGTAATAAAGTAGCAAATTAAAGAGGGAAGGGCGAAAGAATTCTGGAAAAATGTACTGACTCAAGCTCCCCTGTTGTCATTATTTTTAAAATCCTGCCGCTTGTTTCCTTTATTTTATTCTCCAGTCAAGTAGGACGTGTCGTTGTCAAATGAGTTAACAAAAAAGTCTCTTAGGAGTGAATTATTTTCTTAAAAAATAAACTTGATGAAGTTGTCTACTTTCTGCTGTATCCAAACTTGGGATTGTTCCTAACGCCGAATGGGACGGATGGAGCTCCATAAAGACCTGGTGGTGGTGGAGGGGTAGTACGTGGGGCTTGTGGTGGTGGTGGGGGTGGACGGGATTGTTGTGGGCGTGGTGGGGATGGACGTGGTGGCTGAGTTTGTCTTGGTGGACCTTGTGGGCGGAGTCCTTGGGAGTCAATGTCCTCTCCGGTCAAATGTGGCTGGTTGTTGCGTGGTGGTTGTGGTGCTGGTGGACGTGGTGGTGGGGGGCTCTTGGTCTTTGGTGGCTCTCCCTGAAATAGAAGATAATTACCATTTTTGTTATTTTTATTATAGTATTTAAGAAATGTGGAAAAGAGGTTCACCTGTCAAATTAATCAATTCATATTTCTCTTTTATTTTTGCATGAGTGACTGATGATATAAGACAGCCTTCGGTGATTCCCCTTTTGTGTCTAGTCCTACATTTTGCTACTTTTCAAAGAGTACGCTTGTGGAACTAATACAAACTACCAGTTATTACTACTGGATTCATTTGATTTAGCAAATCAATTAGATTTTTATTCTTTTATAGTCGTGAGTCGTGACATTATTCCTCCCCATCGTTTCCGCCCTTTTACCAACATTTATTACCTAGCGCATACTCATAACGGTGAGCTATAGTGTACCTAACCAAAATGAAAAGTGTTGTCCTCATTGACAACGCACACAGTCCAACAGCACTAGCTACATGTTTTGCTCGTCCTCAATGATTTTTTTTCTTAACAATGCTAGGCAAAGCCATCCATTAATTTCTTGTATTTAATTAATTATGCAATTGTTGTAACAACTCTCTTCAGTTCTCTTAATAAGTACTGGTACGACAATATGATGACGTCTCTTCTTCATGTCAGCGGCGTACCCCCATTCATTAGGTACCCATCTGCTCATCCCAAGCCTTTTTGTTTTCTACTCAATAAGATTGTTTTTTTTTCTCTCAAGTTCATTCATTGAAAAACCATTTTCGCTCTCAAAATGAATCAATCAAAGTTGGGAATTGATGGATTAGACAGTCTAAAAAAATTACTTGCAAGGCTGCTGCTGCTGCTCATTTTGTGTGTCACTTTCGAAGACTTTTAAGTTGAAAAATCGTCACTTTGTGATCAGAATTTTAGTGAGCTCTTTAATAAATCTTGTTACTGCTGTCATTCACGCAAAGTTAGCTCATCAACTAACTTGAGGCTATTTAGTCACCATTAAGACAGGAGAAGCTCGTCAATGGGCACAATTAAATAGACTATTTATTAGGAAAAGTGACGGTGATGAATGGCACAGATGAGAGCAGCACAGCTCGCGCTTCACCTCCCAATATCCATACAAAGCTCCCCAAAACAAAAATTCGTTAAGCAATCCTAATGGAATGAGTAAGCAATCATATCAACATCATTATCTCATTGTATTATCATAATCTTTTTTTTCAAGATTTTTTCACAATTCTAGAAAAAAGAAGGCGATGCTGACGACAAAATATATAAAAAATTGTTTACATTTTAGTATACCCTAAAAAGATCTTGCAACCATTCCAAAATTCCTCCTCCTCATTCTCACACAGGCACAGGCCACCAATTTCTTAACCATTTCCAACATCTCTTTTAAACTTCACAACAATTTTGACCTTAATGGCCTTTGCCTTTCTGATGCAGTCATTTATACAATATTACTCATACTGCCCAGTTGTCCCTTGCAATGCTGGTTAATAATGAGTGCTCACCTTTTCAACACATTTTTATTTCTCGTCATCTCCTCCTCCACATTGCAATAGTAGTGAAGTTTTAAGTTGGAATAGTTTTTTTTGTCTGGGTGAGTAATTCATTTTGTGTGCATTATTTGTAATTTTAATTGGCAACAAAAGGGACTCTTCTTAGCTGAAATGACTTATGCGTTGGCTGCAATGACATAATCTGTCTAAAGTCCGTTTACTGTACAGCACAGTTTGTACACTGTTTAGGTGTAATTCCTGGTTATTATCATAATTTTCTCATCCCATTAATATTTCATTAGGGTAGATTGTCGCAAGTTAAGTTATTTGGGGAGGACGTGCAAGGACAAGCTTCGGAGCTAACCTTCTGTGTACGTCTGTCCATTCTTTAAAAAAATCATATTCTAGTACAAATTGTACAACAAAAACCAAACCGTCTCGACTCATAATTTTTTTGGAGCTAAAGCCGATGCCATTTTTCTTCACAGAGCCAGAGAAATTGCGAAATGCATTAGCGCAGCTTTCAATCATACCGTTAAATAGGAATAATAGTTATCCCTCGTTCAACCTGCAGCTACCGGTAAACTGTCAAATTAGCTGTTCTCTAAACGCACCAACATCATCGTAAAAGGTACATTTATTGTTGTAAAACCAGTAGGCACCTTTTTTTCGTCTTTTCTTGCACTCGCCACAAATTTATGATAGGTAATGAAATGATTTCTAGTTAAAAATGCTAGCTGCAATATAGGCAATGCTCCCCGTAGCCATCCATTTTGTTCCTAATTTGTGTTTGTATTTATTATGTTGTGTGCTTGCTAGGAACGTGATAAAAATGTCTCATCATCACACAAAGTACTCCTAAATTACAAACTGTTTATTTACTATCGTTATCACCACACCGGGCTGCACGTTGCAAAAATTGCAATTTCTACAATTATGTATATATATATGCATGCAAAAATGCAAATCTTTTTTTTTTTCAAATTCTAATAAAAGTAAGTACTTTTAATTCACCACTGCAGATAATATCGAGTAGAGAAGTGTGGTAGTTTTGAAGTGGCATGTTTCAGCACACTCTTCGACTAGAGCTCTCTGGCTGTATCCAAAGATTTGATCAGTTTTTAAGAAATATTGCCACACAGCATAATTATCTTTTTTTCTGAGTATAACTCCCTAATAAAGGGTAGCACACATGACAAACTGCAAAAAATTACTAATAATAATCACACGACCTGGCAATAACAAGAGTCGAAAGAAGAAATTACAAGAGGCGAAGAAGGAGAAGCTGGTGGTGGTGGTGAGTAGAAGAGGAGACAAGTTAGCTCTTGTGCCAGCCACTTTTTTAATATATATTTTTTTCATTTTTGGTAATTATCCTCATATAATTCCTATTTATCGGTTGATAAGCTGTTTAAAGGGTGCACAAAAGCATACTTATCTATTGCATCTTCTTCTTCTGGTGAAGAGGACAGTAAAGATGCGTTGCGTACAAGAGGAGTGGAGGACAGGACAAGGGAGAATGCACTGCAACTGCGCAGTGCTCATTATGACATAACCAGAAAAAAAAGTGCCACCAAAAAAAGCTAATTCACATCATCGCCACCACTGCCAGCACAAAATTCGCACTCTCAACTCCCAGCATTTTTTTTCTTCTTATATTCCACCTGTCAAGAACATTATTAGCTGAGTGGAGCTGAATAGAATGGAAAATAAATAAGTAATAAATAATAATAGGAAATTATGTACAATAGCCTGAGAATAAGGAATTGTTGTTATTTAGTACTTAAGGCGAGAAAAAGAAGGAGGAGGGGAGGATGAAGACGCATGTATGCTGATGAGCTATGAAGTGGCGATGGGATGGACAGTTAGAGTTAGGTCGCATTTCATTCCGATTCGGAATGCTTCGCTGAGCACTCTGTGCAGTATAATCAGACACTATAATAGCCATTGTGACATGTCTCCTTCTCCCCTGTCAGATTGTTTAAGGTGGCTTGTTTGTTGCACTTTTTTTCAGGCATTACTGTTTCTCAGATAAGGCAATCATCACTATATAGCGCACAGCCGTCATTTCACTACCCATTAGCTCATCTTCATCTCCTCTTCCTCACGCTAAAGTCGGTCGTGTGTGCGTGTACGCGAAAAAGATCTGATGGCCAGAACAACTCCTTTTCACATTATTGCTTATTTGTTTAAAATTTCATTATTTTGATGCCTCCACACAAAACTACAATACATTTTTTATTATGCAATCCCAAAAATACAAGATGAGATGAGTATAATAGAAAACTCTTTTTTCTTTCTTCCACTCTCCTCACTCACGTGCCCCCGAAAATGTGCAAGTTGGGTATGTAAAACTAATCATCATCAGCACAAAGCATTATCGACGGTGTCGCTATTTTTATATTATTAAAAAAAGGATTTTAAGAACTATCCATACCTACATCTGTACGCAACAGTTTTTTTATAGCGTCTCTAAATGAGCTGTGCAGCTAACGCTATCTTTTCCTTAAAAATTATTATTATTTTTTGCGGTTTTTGGCGTATTAAAACCTTTCCATTCCTGATAGTATATTGCAACTTTTTTTTGCCAAAAAGAAATATCTTGGTTAAAAGATCAAAGACCATTTTTTTCCTACCTGCTAGTTCGATTATGCAACTGGGAGTACCTACACCTATTTTCGTTTACAAATTTCTTGACATTTGGGAAACAAGTCGATAGTTTGAGAAATACGCATCTTTCTCAGCCTCACAGTTTGATTAAAAAAAAGTTTACTAATAAATCGTGAAAAAAATGCGTCCTCTCCTATTTTCCTATTTTAGAAATCTTCGTACAGCGCACGGTCTTCATTTGAGTAAGGATTCTTCTTCAGCTCCTACACACTGGGGGAGTGAAGTTTTGCGGCTGCTCTTTGATTAGACACTAATTACTTGTCTTAGCTGTCACTATTTTGAACACGTTAGAAATTAACTTTTTTTGTCAAAAAATTAATTTTTTCTCTTCAACTAAACACAATTCCCAGTTGATTAAAGCTACCGTTAAGGTAGGTAAAGGGGAAAATGTAAATAAAGAATGGCACTGACACAAAAAAAGCAATCTATGACAAGCTACTAATCTCTCTTGTAGTTTTCTTTTATTAAAAACATGAGCGATTTTTTTTATTCCTTCGAGTCCATTTTTTTCCTAGCTGAATAGGTCTTCATAAATAATTAGGATTAAAATATTGAGTGGAGAGCCTTTCAAAAAAAGAAGAGATATGTCCATCTCCCAACAACTGGCAATCTGCCTTTTCCATTGTGGCACAAATAATTTAAGCTGTGAAATGCTCTTAAACTTTCCATTTATATAAGATAAATATTGAGAAACATTTCATTCGCGCAATTAAACTGAGAAAAAAAAATTTTGTTCAGGAGTGATAAGACGATCAAAAAGGATATTTGCATAATGGCACAAGTATTTAAGCTATTATTAGGGAAAATTATGAAGAGCTGTGAGCATGTCAGAAAAGTGTGATGTGCTAAGTGCAAATTGTCACATTTTGCAAAATTGTTAAATGATGTGCAAAAAATTCTTGTGAAAAGATTTTCTATTTTAGAATTTTATAACTTTTGTCCAAACCCAGAGAGATATTATGATGTAATAGGAAAAGGTAAGCAAAAGTGCCTATTTTCTCTTTTCCACTTTATCCATCTCATTACAAAATATAACCTATCAAGATTCAAAGTGTCTTTAAGACAATGAAAGTAAATTTACGTTCTAGCTTAAGCTCTCCTCACATGAATATAGCCAAGTGCCTTAAGAGATATGATCCTATTAGATAAACTGTATTAGGCTACGTAATAAGCACTCTGGCAATCTACCCATTTTCAGATCTAGCCAAAAAAAACTTTTTTTTTCACAACATTACATCTTCAACTGATTAAATCAACGTTAGTAATAATCATCACCTTTTCAAATCAATTTGCTTCATTTCATGCTTTCATCGTAATCATCTCTCGCACCTGAAGCATGTGCAATGACACCCTTTCAAAAAGGCCCTTTTCGCAGCGCCAGCTCCCACAGGCAGCTCCAAGTGATACCAATATTTAGCCGTACGACTACTTTGAGGAATTCACCAAATCCACCATTTAGCACTGGGAGGCAACGCATTGCAATAATTGAATAAAAATAACAGAAATAGATAGGCATTAATAATGCACATTTTTTTGTGACTGTGATGCATTTATAAAAGCCCCTTTAGCTTCGGCGAATGGCCTTCTTGCTCATTTTTATATCGTGATCGATTGCGATCTGTTTATCAATGTAAACGCAGCTAGGCATCCCTTTTTTTCCCAGCTCAACTTAATTTGATAACTTGTTTTGATGATCTTATCCCTTCAGGCACAACCAAAAGGGTTCTAACGTTTAGTGCAGCAAAATCGATCATGACAATGCTGCTGCGATGAGTCCTTTTGCCTTTTCGTCATGCCAGCCTACTCCTAAGAATTTGCTCTTGTTTGCGTGTATCATCACGAGTAAAAAGCGAAAATCCTTCTCTTCAGCAAATCATCACCCCCGAAAGTAAAAACAGCCCTGAATTAAAACATATATACACGAGGGGATGGATGGATGGCCACTATAGAAATTGTTAGGTATATGGCTAAAGTCTCATAATAATAAAAAATGTAATGGTGCTAACGAAGGGCTTTAGGCTGTTGTTGAAACTAATAAAAACATTCCCTTTTTTCAAAGGGTGTAAGAAAAATAATGAATTATTACGGATTACAGCTATTCATGCGACGGAGTTATAGTGCACGAATGTGCATTAACATAGAAAGTGCGTTTAGGTATTAAAAGAAGAGGGAGACTACGTGGTTAGAGAGATAGAGCTGACTAAACATGTGGATGAATGAATTGAAGGAAACGTGAGCTCATCCCAGCTCAACACTGCAATTACTCAGATTTGCATAAGACAAAATTAGAACATGTGTATTCGCATAATGGTCATTATTATATAATGAAAAGTGCATTGGAATCTCGTGTAATGCACTAGAGCAGAGAGGGGAGAAATTACATGATTACATTATTCTAGAATAAAAATTATGTCTTAAAGAACTTATCATTCACTTACTTTCCATACAAAGCCGACAAAATTATTGGTATGAGTACTTTCAAGGTAAAAAAGTTGGTGTTCTTTTGGCTCCTCTCCGTTTTCTATCGTGTACGAGCCTACATACAGTGCTCAGCTTTTTATTAGGGGCACAATTTAGTTTAATGGGATGTGCTGTGTTGGTTTTGTACAGTCATCAATGTCAAATGAGCTAATTCGCATACCTTTTGAATGATGAACTAAACCAAAAATGTGAAGAGGAATGAAGAAGACAAGCTTATTTTTTTTTGGATGTGCGGCGCTATTTCAACAGAAGAAAAAATTTTTTTTCGCCAAAAGCTGAATAAAATTTCCCTCTCATTCAGGGAAGCTTTTGTCGGCTCTAATAAAAATCAGAGGTAATGGATGAAAGTGAGACTTTAAGCTTGCTTAATGTGCCCAGCGACACTTTTAGGACATGGCTTAAGTAGGCTATCAACCTGTTTCTAAATTAGCGGTGATGAGCAAAATTTGAAGAGCTGCAAAAAACATTTTTTTTGTGAAATTCCTTCTTCGCAGTATTTACATATTGCACATATTCCACAGATATGTTAATGACTTGTTTTTGCTTTTGTTTTACACTAAATGTAATGCCTAACAATGTGCGATAATAATGTACCTACCTAAAATCCTAAACATTATTGTTCTCCCTGTTTGTCCGCCTTTATGGGACGAGCAAGGAGCAAAAACGTTCGGCATTCCTCTGCTTTACCTTGCCAAAGGCAACACTGATCATGAAGATAAATATGAAGATGACGATGTGACGCAATCAATGGGAACAAGTTTATTGGGATCTTCTATATCCTACTACTCCTGCCCTATCACATCCCGTTGAAAAAAAGAATTTTTTGTTAGATAAGGGAGCTATTGTGGCGATGAGGTTGCTGATGAGCAAGTTCACACACACTCGTAAGAGGAGTGCAATGCCATCCTCATCGCCAACTAACTGCAACAAGGGGAGAAGCTCATCTTCATAAAAAATTACGATATTATTCTTTTGGCGGTCACCTTACAAAAAAAAGAGAAGAAAAAAAATAGGCTCGATAAGGAATGTGTGTTTGTGGCTAAAGCTAGTTTGTCCTATGAAAAAAAGCAATTAGTATTAGCATCAATCCCTAATAACGTTTATGATGATGTTTATCTCATTACCGAAATGAAAATGACTGCTACTTTACCAATTTTTTTATGCTGTTAAAGTGCCTAAACTGGGTACAAACAGGGTGTATTGGCGAGTTAACAATGTTCGGCAGATGTGCTGCCGCTTGCCTATCGTGTAATTGCTAAATGGTGATTTGCGATTTGTAAAGTAGCTGCATTGCACATAAACAGCTACCAGTATATAAAAAAAGTACTTCTTTTTTTGACTGACACATTGACAAGTGACAAAAAACTTGTAGTTACACAAATAAACGATTTCTAACTCTTTGTAATGATGTCAAACAGCGTGCATATGCATAAGTTGTTGCAAGCAGAAGTGTTACTTAATTGAAATTTCATTCAGATTTCAAGAATACAAAATTATTTCAAGTTAATCTGCCTTTTAAAAATATATATTTCTAATTCATTTCATGACTGTCCCTTGAATTTTGAATTTGAAGGATGAGCATGTCACCTCCTCGACTAAAATGGAGCTGAGGGCAGCCTCAGGAAAATATAATATTTAATAAGCTAACAACTCATTTGCAGCTATCACGATATGTATAAAGCCTGTGCACTTGGGTGAGTGCAGACAAAACTGGATAAAAAAAATTGTGCAAGAAATGCTAAACCAAAAAGCTATTACAATGGCGTCATGACGTTTAGTAAAGGAGCACGGCTTAGAAATTTTTGCTGATTGCCCTTTTAAATCAACCTGCAACCTTGGGAAGGACAGTGTACGGGGTGTAGCAAAAGTAAAAAAAATAGTGATTTTGCTTAAGCGCCTGAGCCCATTTAGTATTTTTAATACCTGTCAAAGCGCATAGCTATGTTGCCACTTTAACCTGTCTTCAATTATATAATTTTTTTTGAGGCGACTACAAAATAGATAATGATCATGACAGGCTCACTCTACAGACGTGTGATGTGATGAGCACCATGAAGATTACGATCAGGTGTAGTGAAGTGGTACGTCATGCATGTCTGATCTTCTTCTCCCCTCTCCCACTGTCTTATATATTTTTGCATTTAACCTTTACCCATCTTTTAAAATTCAAAAAATCTCAGCTGGCATGTGAGTCTCGTCAAATGCAAATTTTACAATTAGATGCATACTCGAGAGTCCCAATTCTCATCGAAATGCCACATTCCACCACGCAAAAACTCACGTAATAGTGTTCGTGATGCGTGCGTGTGTCTCAAATATATTTCACTTTTTTTTCATTATGGAAATAAATTGAACTCGGTCAAATTGGAATGAAAAAAAAGAGTGCAAAGTCGTGTGCCTGCTATCTAAAAATCCTACTGGGAGTAATATGGGTGCATGTCCTCCCTCAAAAAAAATTTTTTTTCATAGGTATAAGTACAAAAGCCACACAAGCCCACAACAAAAAAAATTTATCTCACTTCCTTTGCGTAATACCATGTCCACCAACCAGTGTTCCCTGAGCAGGCTAGACAAATTCGCTTTCTTGTAGGTGTAAAAAATGCTGAAGCATAATAGCATGTAATTACCGAAGGAGAAAAAATTGAGTTGACGTGGGTTATTCCCCCCACCACCGCACATCACACATTATCTAAATACTGCAAAGTGTGAATGAAAATGGAAGAAGAGAAAAAAGGAGTAGCAGAGATGCTGCACATGATAGCAAATACCTAATCATATGTAATGATAATTGTCTGATGTGATGATATGATGAGAGCTGCTATTATTATTTACATTTACACATAAAAAACTTGACTTAAATGCGTAAGCATATAATAAATTGTAAGTTACCTATCGTGTACCCTACTCTTCCCTTTTTCAAAGTTATGAAGGGGTGCCTTTTTATTTGCAGTGAGGAATTTAGGTTAAGAATTCAAATAAGAGATATTCTCTTTTATCGTGGAGCGATAAAAAAAATTATTAATTACATGCAAGCTCATGCAGATAATTTCCCATTAGTTAATACATAATTGGGACTTTGGTCTAGTAGGAACGCAATCTCCTCCAAATTATATGGCTGGAGCAAGGACGGGCTCTTTGCACTAGCCCTTAATACAAATATTTAATCTTTTTGTAAATAACAATATTTAGTTTTTTCCCCTTATGGCACCTTTCCCCTCAGAGTAATTAGCTGTTGAGAATTTAATTGCACGCTTCCATTCCCTACTTCTTTTGTGAGTGAGATAATTTTCGTCATCAAATTATAATTGCAATAAAAAAGGATAGGGCACAATACTGTATGACAGATCGAAAACAAACAGCAGCCAACAATTAAAGGGATTCTTGTGAAATTGCAAGTTAGTGAGTGGCAACAATGAAAATATAATAATGCCAATAATGGGTATCCTCGGAATAATGAACGAAATCTACAGCCCTGAGCGGGACAGGGACAGCTCCAAGAAAAATCAATTCGACTCATTTGGAATGCGATAAATTAATAGTAATTGTGAAATCGGCTAATCTACCAGAGCACTAATAATATTTTCTGGTAATTACATCAGATAAATAATGGCGAAATGTACCTTTTAGCTTTACGACTAGTTATAAAAATAAACAAGAAGGAGATCCATTAGGCATACAAATCGAAATGGATTATTATGCTCCAACTCGAAATAAAAATATTTAATTATTTTGGCGCACACACTGCCCTCCACCACTCCACCACTACCACAATTAAAATAAGAACAAAAGCTCAATCATAAAAAATAAAAGTAGAAGAAGGGCACACAATAAAACTGAGAAAGATCGTGTTATTGCCTTATTAAAAGGAATCGAGCAAGTCGCAGACAGGATAATATCTCTTTTGAAAAACGCATCTTCAATTTCTACCTAACCACAACCTCAGTATTATAGCTTTGAAGATGTCCAAATAAAGACAGCTAAGGAGAAATGGGTTGCAGTGTACGCACTGTAATAAATTATATTGCACCTCTTGTCTCAATTTTTTTTTCTAACTACACAAAACTATTTTTATATTGGAAGCTAAAATAACAAATCGAATTTTAATATTCATCCAACCACACACAAAAGTGCGGGGAGTAAAAAATAGCAAAATCTACATAAAATTACAAGCCTTCTTCTTTCTTCCAAAAATATTCCCCTCTTAAAAAAATATCTACCTCAAAAAGCTAATATTTGCTCAACCTTCAAAAGGCCCTTTTTGTAGTTGGCTAATCTATCATACTCGCAAAAATTGCTTATAAAGTACGATAAAAAATATATATATAAATTTTTATATTATGATAAGAGCGATTTTCTTGTTTACCGTAATTAAAGTATCATTATACTGCTACGGAGTTTGGATCAAGTACTTCTTATCTCATCATCATTACCATATATCCTATAGATATCCCTACGCCAGACTTGATTCCAGTAGTCGCCAAGAACGAAGAAAATTATGGAAAAAAATGCAAGTCATTTCTAGATTATTGTCAATGTCAATACAAATCTTCTTCATCACTCAACTCAACCTCAAAGAAAAAATGCTAGACAACATCCGTCCATCTTTCTTTTCTCTTGAATCACTATCCACAAGTAATAGTGGTAGTAATAACAATAAAAAAAGGTTTATTGTTCATTCTGATGGCTGTAAAATGATAATTTTTTATGATCCGATATATACTCTCATCTCATATCCATCTACTTATAGAAACTGGTAGGGATAAGGATTACGGTGACTGATTACTATAAGGCTATAAGTATTTACTACTCTTGATGATTTTTGTAACTGTTCCCATTCTAATAATATTTTCTTACGATTTTTTCTACATCTTACAAGGATGGATGAGTGTGACAGATGAGAAATCATTGAAATATCACATTTCACTTTGTAGCAGATATAAAGGCATATAGGTGCAATATAGGCACCCACTAAAAAGGTTTTGATGTCGTATAATCCATCTCAACCTAGTTGACGGTTGAGGAGACGTGCAGAGCAAAAATTAAAGACGTGCCTTTAAATACCTCGTCCATCTCTACACTAAAAAAAAGCTTTAAAATGCAGCATTGACCGTTTCAATTGGTTTGGACATGAGTTTCGTTATTTTTTCTTTCTTTTCTTGTGACCTTTGCCTTGATTACCTACTCTTTTGCTCCCTTCTTAACTAACTACACTGATGGTAATGCGGATACTTTAAATTAGTCATGTGGAACATACGCCAATTACGCATGATACTGATAATGCTGATGATGATTACGAGGGATCATCTCCTTATCCCTTTTCCTTCTTGTTACGTAATCTAAAAGTGAACCTGCTCAAGTCCCTATGTCCTTTTCTATATATTTTTTTGTAGTCTTGTTGAAAGGAAACGTGATCAAGTTCACCAGATAATATACTATATTTTTTTAGACTGGTCTACCGTCAGGAGAGGAAAAAATGAGTTAGAGCTTTAGATACGTTTGGCTGATCTAGATGATGGTAAAGATGCACTTGGGCGAGAGATAATGAGACTAATCATTATCATTATCTGTTTAAACTATTATCATTAAGAGTAATTTACTTTTGTCTCATCAATCTTCCTCAAAAAAAGAAGAAAATTGTCAGTTATCCAGCGAAGCAGAAGAAGGGATAGAAAAAAAAACTTTTTTTATCATGTAAACAGAATGTACCCCCAAAATGGGTATAAGTCTTTGTCTACTCAGAACAGACTTTTTTCTACGTAAATAAATTAAAATGAATGAATTAAATCAAGGTGATCCTGTCACAAAGAAGAAGATAGTGCTTTGAAGAAGATGCGCTGGGACACCTACTACCTAGTAAAAATCTTGTAAAGGATTTCTTCTTCTTAATTCTAAGTTGCCCCCACATGCAAAAAAAGAAGAGTTTGTGCGCTGACGTGTGGACATAGCTTAGCGAAGTTATGTTTGTTGTGCTAGCATTTTAATAGCATTAACAAAACTGATGTACGCTGAATGGCCCTTATCATAATTATTTGTGAAGTGAGTATGTAGCCTCATTGCTATTTAATAGGAAAAGTGAATGTAGCACTAAAATATAATTTTTAAAATTGGCAATAAAAGTCACGCTAAAAAGCAAAAGTGCGGTACTGAAGACACTATTATTCCCTGCTTTTAACCGCATTTTTTTCTAGTGACTGGTGATGCTTTTGCACGAGATATTAAATTTTTCTTGTCCTTTCAGTTCACTCATGCTTGGAATTTCGTAGCCTAAATTAAGGGGAGTTCCCTCTGACTTCATTTTTACTCTAGTGTCGAGAAGAAGAAAAAAGAAAAAAAAGAAACTTACATCGGGGTTAAGTCCTTCACCAGCGATTTGCACTTGTTGTTGGTTCCTTGGCGTAGTGTTCTCCCTGGGTGGAAGGTAGGTTCCTCTGGGAGTTGTTGCAGGGGCAGCGGGCTTATTGTAATTGTACTGTCCAAGGGCGGAAGCTGCCACCAGGAGCAGCACGGAACAGATCTGGCAACGATAAAAGGAGAACAATATTTCAGAAAAATTGGACTGGAAAAGATTTTTTTCGTTTCTAAAGAATTTTTCACCAAATGTGAGAAAAAAATTGAGTCACGAAAATAAATTTGGAGCACTTCTTCTAGAATACTTGAATAAATTCCTTTTCAGAATTCAGAATATATTTTTTTCGCACAAAATTTGACAATAGTTTGAACAAAACTTGTTGACGAGAAAATAGAGCGAAATTCAGGAAAATGAAAACTACCACAACTAATTTACTAATTTCTCAAAGTTCCAGAACAATTCTTTAAAAAAAGTAATTCAGACCGAAGAAATATAACTGAACTAATTTATTTTCCCAAGGATGAAATCGAAAACAAATTAAATTGATAAGAATTATTTCAACAAATTCTCCACCTGAAAATATTTCATTGTTGCAGTTATTTTTCCAAGCTGCGTTGCTCGATCCAAAAATCCCGAAGTTAGTAGTTTCTTCCTAGACTTTACAAAAATCACAAGTAACAGTGAAGAAGACAAAATGGTACTGAATAGAATGTCTTGAAACCCCAGCTAATTTATATATGGACTCTAAAAAGGGGATTCCTTTTTTTCTACTGAAATTTTTTTTCGCTAACAGCATGGACTTTACAGAAAATGGAAAAAAGAGGATGCGCATCTCTATCTCCCATGTACCCTGCACGGTAGAACAACGACATCCACACGGCTCTAAAATGAAGAGGATTCGAAAGGGCCATTTGTAATACATTGTAACGGTGGCTTTTTGCTGCGGTGGTGGTGGTTGTAACGTCTTCTACACACACTTAAAGTGACCAGTTTAATCTCCTTTCATCTCTCATTCATTCCGCACTGCTCATCTTCAATTTTTTTGGGAGAAGTGCGAATGCATTCAATCCTGAGAGCGATACGTGAGGGTGCACGGACAAGATATGCATTTATTTTTTCTTTTATTCAGTTACCATACAGCGCCTAGTGTTATCAGTATGCACCCTTCAGTGACTAGATTGACGACGACGAAAGACGAGCTGACTGAAAAAAAATGATATAGCGCGCTCCTTGCCTACTCCAACGCCATGTTTTAAGCACACATCCAAAAAGCGATATTATGAGTTTTTGAGTCCCACACACATTATCTTCTCCATGCATTACATTACATATTTATCCAAATTGAGCGAAGAAGTGCACATTTAATCACCCTACCAAAAATATTATTTTTTTATTATCCTCCTCTTCACTCAGCTCATCTCCACATTCCTCTATTACGTATGCATTTCAAAAGGGAGCATCTTCACTTTTATTTTTTTTATTGCGTTCTGACTAAACACAATTTTTTTTCAAGGCATTCTTCCTTCTTCTTCTCCTTAGCTCACAGCTCACACTCACTCACCACGCTACCCAAAAAAGCTAAGCATAAAGCCGCACACTTGCATAAAAGTTGATAAATATATTTTACTCATTATCATTTAATTTTTCGAGCAGAATACAATACTTAAATTTTTTACTACCTGCTATAACCTAGCCTCTCGAATTTAGCTTTGCTACATCATCTCCTTGCCATTGTTAGTCCTGTTAATTACCATGATTGTGGTTATCAAATCATCAAATCAGCAGCATGAATATAAAACTAACAGGGCGCCGGGTCCCTCGAACAATAATCTCGTCCTCATCAACATCACTCACACACAAATTGTTCCAGATAAACTCACGCTCGCGTTCCGTTCACCCACTCTCAGCATATATATCACTCTCATCAAGATCAACTTTAATTGCGGTGGTGGTGTGAGATCAAATTGACAAAGGATAAAAAAATGCTTATTAGGCAGGAATCAGTCTAGAAAAATAGAAAAAAAATTAAGCGACATGTATTTCGCATCAGATTATATGCCAAAGACGGCAATAGGAATAATATGGACCTGTTTTTTTATTAGCAAAGCTGATGAGTGGTAAAAGGCAATTTACTAGTGCACACTTATCTATAATATGATTATTTTGTTTCCTTTTTATTCCTGGGGCTCATCTTTAAGGAGCAAAAAAAATTAGTGAGTAGAATGAGAAAATGGAATGCTGCTGACACTGAATTCTCTTTTTTTCTAATTTCATTGCAAATTTGTGCCTCTGCAGTAACATGTTTATGTAAATGATTTAAAAAAATGAACTGTAATAATAATAGAAGGATGGTCATTTTAGCCTAAAATGACCATCTGCGATCATTACCTAAAATTTTTAGGTAATGATCGCACATCTTAAACAGCACCACTTTTGTGCGAGTGGTGGCTAAATAGAGATGCGCTTAATGGGAAAAATACAGGTAACAGTTTTTTATTATTGTGTTTAAAGTCGACTACATTCACTCCTGTTTAAACGAAGCGTATTTCCCAATAAAAATGAAAAGTAAACCAGAAAAGGGTTAACCGTCATGGACATGACATTTACATGGACAATAATAATAATAATATGAAGATGATCACTTCTTATGCTCCTTTTATACCGCTCTCCTTGTACGTATTTATTACACTTTTTTTTACGAGAATAATACAAATTTTACGAGTTTCAGCGGGCATAAAAAATGAATCACGAACAAAAGAGAGTGAAAACGTGCGTGATGAGTTGAGAAGCTTTTTGATATACGCTGCGGCGGCTTCGGTCGCCCATTTTTTTTTAATTTCTGAAAAGCTCTGTTTTCCTATTACGAAATCGTAACATGGAATGGGTTATCGGAGCAAGATGAGTATTTAGTTATATAAAACGCTTGATTAGGTAACAGCCAATTTTGAGATGGATATATGGGAATGGGTGCTCACCGTGTGCTGCTCATCCCTGCTCTGTCGCTCACTTCATTTTATTTTCAATAACTCCCTCTCGAGAGTTAATCTATTTCGAGGAAATTGTTAAAGAGAGTCATGTCAGGCGGAGAAGATGCGTAGTTTTTTTAGCTACTTTCTGAACGTCTGACTGAAAAGTTGGCCACTGGCTCGTAAACGCAACTGCTCGAAGAGGTTATGGATGGGAGAGAAGTGACGTTGTCAAAAATATTTATGTGTTTTGTAGGGTATTTTAGTTGGTTCATTTTTACAGTTGGAATAATTAGGGGATGAAATACTGTAGGTTGATGATTTGAAGATCATGACAAGTGCTTTTATGCGCATTTCGTTTTTGATATCGCTCTCGGCTCTCCATCTCTCTCTTTCTCTGCAAAATTGCATCAGCCGCAGCGCAGTTAAAAATCTGTTTGCACTTGTAAAAGATAAATATTTATATGCCGTCGGCGTTTGTATGAGATGCAAAGAAATTCATTATAAAAATAAAAATCCATTTTCGCAATCGCCTGCTAAAATTAAAATGATATAAATTTATTTGAAAAGAAACAAAATGACCCAGACGAGCCGGTGTGCTAATATCATTGTTATTTAGGGACTGTTTTTTTATTGTAAAAATATACTTTTTGCCAGCCGAAATTCCATACATATTTTTGGAAAGTTGGTGTAACACGATTAGGCATACAATTTGCTACTCTTTGCAGTTATTTGGAGTATGCAGCGTGTCTCATTAATATTAATATTTATCTGAGAGCCATCAAATACGCTGAAATTTTTGGAGATAGGTGAATGCATGTGCATTTAATTAAATCAATTATGGCTAAATATAGAGAATTAAAAAAAGTCTTTTTTAAAATCAAAACAATTGAGGCTGTGGGATGTAATTGCTTCGTTGAAATTGATTGTGAGTTGAAATTAATTTAAGATTGTAGCCCATAAGTAATGCACAGCGAGTGCAAATACGAATGCTTGAGGAATGGGGATATCTGAAGAAAAATTCTGCTTGCGAATTTGCAATGTCTCGGAAGTTCTGTGGAAGGTAGAAAGTTGAGATTGTTGCATGCATACTACATACCTATGCAATGACATTCCATTGATTTCATTTTGATGTTACGCATCTAATAAATTGTGCACGTGGAAAGGTTTTTCTGCCTTAGATTGTTGGTGATTCTTTGCTAGCTAAGTAAAAGGATAAACGTAGTAAAAATTGCAACATCTTATGACCTAACAAACCCCTTTCATGTCAAAACTGTAAAACTACGTAGTATATATTGACTCGTTAATCAGAAAGGAGGGAGAAATGACATTATTAAGACACTACAGTTTAGGACTCTTAATAAGCCCCGTGTGCCATCTTCTATGCTTTCAATTTTCTTAAATCGATTACTTAAATGTAGGGGCCGGCGTTCAGAGAACAACAAACTAACTTTCAGGAAAATTTCTAATGTTCCTAAGCTAATCTACAATATGTACCGGGTTCAAATTCGGGAAACCCTTCCATTAAGAGCTTTTAACGTAAGAATCTGAGTAAGGTTCACAAATGAAAGAACAAATGAATGCAACGTTGGAGATTTGTCTCCATCTATCAGAAAAGTATACCCACCTCTTGTGGTCTAGAGCATATTAAAAAACTGATTACAGAGGGCATTAGGATTCCATTTTGCTTTCTTGTGCCTCGTTGCTCGCTCGCACTCGCTAATTTTTAAAGTTTACTGTGAAGGTTCCTTCTCTTTATGAAAAATAAAAGGCACAGACAGACAAAAGTGATATTCAACTTAACGTCTTAACTTTTAAACTTTATTTTTCTTATTCACTCTTAAAGAATAATATAACAAATATTTTGTTTTGAAAACTGATTCGTTGCTCAAACCACACACACTAAAAAAGAAGAATGAATTTACCTTCCTTCCCGAAACTCACCTGCAAGCCTGCAGCATCATCAAACAAAATATTATAACGTGAGAATGCAATGTAAAATAAAGATCACACTTGAAAAGTCTCCCTTCGCCAGCTACAAAACATTAATGCACATTTTTTAAACATGTATCATTTATTTTTTTAGATCACACTTGAAAAGTCTCCCTTCGCCAGCTACAAAAGATTAATGCACATTTTTAAAACATGTATCATTTATTTTTTTAAACTCGTTTTCAGTAGTCCATTGAGTCATGATTCATCCAAAGTCGGTCGGTGTACAAGTTCAGCGTTGATTTTGATGTAAGTCTGGAAAATTTTACAGCATTTCAGACTCCTTGCTGTTCATAACAGCAATCTTGGACGGGATGTTTGGTTTAGGATTGTCGGCATTATTTTGAAGAGAGGCCTGCTTATAGTTCATCGGTCCGTAATTATACAGTTGACGGTAGTCCGAGTCAGCATAGTCCAAATCGGCATCCGGTGGAAGTAACGGCTACAGAAATATGTTCAAATATGAGCGTATAAAATGCAGACATTTTTGAAATAGTGGACAGTAGTTGTAATGAAAGGTCAGATTTTTGCAGACTGTTTTTGTCAATATCACTCACGTCAAATTTTTATTTACTTGGCATACTTCACACAAAAACATACACTATTATATTTTTCAGAATGGAAACTTTTCAGTCAAAATACAAACACATCGCAATTCGCAATTACTCAACGCAACAAACAATCTCAGCTTTTGCATTTTTCCTGAAGATATATAAAACGCTAAAATTTCATTTTCCAATACTAAACGTTTTTTACTTTTACACCGTTTTTATCACAAAAATCTACGCCGCGCTTCTTGTATGATAGCATTTTAGGTAGGTCTGTAATTTACTAATAAAAATTTACGCAATTCCCTTTTCCTTCCGCGTACTCCAATTCTAGCCGCTGAAAAAAAGCCGAATAATATTTTTCCACGTGTAGCTTCTTGAAAACATTTGTTTGATTAGAAATTGATCAATTCACAAACTATTATTAACGCATTCACCCTAGCAAGTATGCACTTAAATTATAACATGTGTGATTATTGGTAACTCTCGTAAAAAAATTACTAAAACTGAAGAAACCGGGTAAAAATTCATATTAAAAATATCAAAACAAAATTAAAAATATTATTTCTAAGCAGTACAATCACAATCAAATATATCGCACAAAAATTATTATAATTATTATGCTTTTAGATGAGGGAAAGTCGTTAGCGGAGGAGCACTTTTGCTTTTTCGCGGGAGGGGCAATTATTTAGTACATTGACTGAATGACAATTATATTATGTGACAGCTACACCTGCCATCTTACGTACTAACTTTTAAAAAACTTTTTTGTAAGCACAACACTAAGAAATTTTATATATTTAATAATAATGATTAATGATATATATTAAATTACTACTTAAGTTACGGATACATAATTACCATATCCTGCAATATCTTTAAATAACGTATTGGCTGCTGCTGCTACAAAAAGCATTTTTTTTCTCTGACAAGAGTTTTAAACTTTATATTTTTCTAGTAAAGTTTTGTACGGAAACTATAACACCTTTTTTGCCAAACACGTCGTTCCAAGTAAAACAATTTAACTTACCTACTTTTTAGAGTGTAATAATCAAACGCGTAGATAATATATGGTGGGTCTTGTCTACTTAGCTATAGGAATTTTACACGTTGAAGTATTCTCTAAAATATATTTATAATTTACTGTCTAGTAAGCGCTTGGTCAATCCTTCCTTACACTGATTTCAAGTTTGATTTATCATTGGCTTTGGTTTCTTTTACTGGATTGATATAGAACATGGCTAACACTTAAGTAATTTTAAATAACCTCGATTAATTAATAACATTTTAGCATGTTGTTCGTGCAATGCTAAAAGTTTGGCTTGTTGATAGCTACGTAGAAGCAGACAACTTTTTTTGTTAGTTGAATGCGGAGTTTAAAAAAAACTGTTTATGTGTGTAGTCTATATATATTTACAGCGCACTTTTTTAAAAACTTTTTTCCTATTTCAACATTGCTTTTTATTCTAATACAGGAAAACGGATAGAAGTGAAAAATAAGCGAAAATTGTACAGTGAAAAATATGTTTCGTGTATGTACAAGTGTTAGATTTGGGGGTGTGAGTGGGAGGGAGCTGTGCATTACTGGATTTAGAGAACTGATTGTGATAAGTGTTTTTACAGAAGTTAATAAATATCTACACTATTGTTCCTCTACTACAATTTAGCTCATATTTTCAACAGTTCTTGAACAGCAATAACATTTTTTCTTAAAATTATTTGTACTCCTATAAAACTGCACACGTATAGGGTATGATTAGTAGAAATGTTTAACCGGAGGTAAATAAAAATGAGAGATGGAACTCAATAATATTTTTTTACAAATGATTATCAACAACACGTTTTCTTCTTTACATAGCATGTCTTAATTACAGGACAGTGTCCTTTTGTCAGACATTTATTTCGCCTCCTCTTAGCAGTGGGAACCCTGTTCCACCATTTCCGGTGGGGGTAATAAGAGGAATGTCATGGTGCTTGTGATGTGGATGGATGTGTGCGGGGGCGCCTCCATTGATTGAGGTGACTGGATGAGGAGGTCTGGCAATTGGAACTCCGCCGTTTCCGGAAATGTACCCGTTCCCACTGCCCGCACTTCCATTACTCCCGGCGTACCCATTTCGCCCTTTCCCATTATTTTGGGGGTGGCCGTGGACTAGATCAGCATACCAAAGGGAAGGACCACCTCGCCTTCCAGCAGTTCCACCTGTGTCCATAATGTCGGCGCTGTTCATGTGATGAGGACCGCCTCCAACACCACTACCACCCGTATTACTGTTTCGGTGATGATGCTGCTTCTTCCGGTTCAGAGAGGAGAATATGAGATCCGCAGACGGTGCTGTGGGAAATGTCCTGTGTGTGGTGGCATAAGGATTTGGGCCTTGTCCGTGATGGTTGCTTCCCCCATTTGGAGCACCAAGACTAGGATGGATAGGGTGGTGAGGGTGATGTGGAGGTGGCTGGCTGGGGTGGTGAGGGCCAAGTGGGTGATGCTGATGATGGTTGCTCAGTGAGTGGGTTTGGTTAAGTAAGTTGTGGTTGTGATATTGAAGGGAGAGGGGAGTCAGCAGGGTCTGTTATTAATATACAAATATGTACAAAAAACACACCCAATTAAATATACATATTTCACAGTCTTCCATTGAACAAAAAGACATTTTGAAATATTTACAAAAAGCAATAAAGTCAGAAAACGAAAAATAAATGCCATTAAAACATGTGGCAAAAAGTTACTCGGGAGAAAAAGCGTGCGCTTTCACTGGTGAGATAATTAGATTAAAAAAGCGTTGCAGTAAAATGGAAAAGCCTCACAGGTAGGTGGAAAGCCTTTCACGGGAGAGTGAAAAAAAAGAAAGTGAGAGACAGTGGAAAATGTCAGGAGCTAATTTTTTATTGTATTATTGTGTTAAAAGAATTACATATAGACAATTTCGCATTTCGCATGATGCTGATATTTTAACGTACTACACCTCATGGAGAGGAGTCTTTTTCGTAAACGGAATGTTTTGGTAGACGTGCTTCGAGTTCTTCGCTTGAATGCGGGGAGCGGCCAGCGGCTGCTGAAACGTGTTTTTTACGCTGTCATAAAATGTTGGCTTTTTCTCAGTGAGCCATTGCTTCTCGTCGTCATTACCGAGCTCATCTTCCTCGTCGTCGTAGTCTTCCTCTTCCACCGGTGCATCCTCATCCTCATCAAGTGTCAGGTTGTTGTTGTCATCATTACTGCTAATTCCCGCAGTGACAAGTCGATTGTTTTCGACATTTCCATTTCTGCCTGTCAGCGATGTTGCTGCTGTCGTTGTGGCATTAGTCGACGCTCCGTTGTCATTACCCAAGTCTACGGTTTCTTCCTCATCATCCAGCATTGGTGGAGGGGGGATCTGCTTGTTACCAATTAGTGGAGGGGGAATGCTTGACATTTCAAACTCTTTTTGGTGGGAGTCTCCCTGCGACTTCCCTTTGCTTTTTTTCTTGGCACTTTTCCGCCTTTTTTCTTGTTTCTGCTGTGCTGTCACACCTTTGCGCCACGTTGATGAGGAAGAGTCCGAGGAAGAAATTGGCTGCTTCGTTTTTCCTGCTGAAGTGGATGCAGTGTTGGCAAATCCCATTTGATTTATGCCATTAATATTGCTGGCATTATGCGTAGGTGGCAGAATTGGGGCTGCGGTGGCGGTGGTCCCTGAGCTGAGCGACGTGGGCTTTGTACTAATGGGGGGCTTCACTCTTCCAACGCCACTGGACGATCTTGCGGCTGGGACACCGAAATAGTCTGATTGGGAGTTTGATGAGGATGCCGATGAAGCCATGGCAGCTGCAGCAGATGCCGCAGCCCTCTTGGCCAAGGCTGTTGTGCCCATCACAACACTGCTCGCTCCCGGAGTTGTTGGAGGAGATATAGTAGCGTAGTGGTGACTACTTGGGGAGTAGCTGCTAATGGGGCTAATTTTATTAGCATTTTTATTGGCAATAGTATTAGCTAGGGTAATAGCCTCAAGCTCGTCGGAGTTTTGGGGAAGTAAGCTCGTCGACTGGTAGTGACTACTGAAGGGTGTTGCTGGAGGGCAATTACTTGCGAAATTCGTATCAATTGATAAGTCTTGATGAGTCTTGTATACATCTCTACTACTTTTCGACAGTGTTTTGTTCATTCCTGGATAGAACTGGTGGGGAAGAGGGAGTCCCACTCCTGCCGTCACGGCGGATACCTGTCCTCCTCCGTCTCCCATACCCCCTGTCCAAGCTGGACCTCTCCCGTAGCCAAATCCATTGTGCAAGTTACTCGCACTGTTGGATTTGCCACGTACTGACCTGAAGAGAATTCGCGGAGCTTCAGGCACTCTGAATGGGCGGTAGGAGCCTCCCGACACGGACGCAATTCTTTGGGGTCTTACTGTTGCCAACTTTACTGGAGGGGCTGAGGAAGCGCTCGGATTACTATGCATATTGTATACTAATCGAGCATCTACAAACGGCTTGGCAGGATTATTTCCCTGTCGGTTATTATTGTTGATTTGGTTATTTCTTCCATTTCGAGTGAGCATATTTCTCCACTCATTTGGCGGAGGGAGGGCAGGGGCACTTTGTGTGTTGGGATTGCTTTTATGAAATTGCTGCTGCTGCAAAGGATGATTAAAATTGCCGGCATGCTCATCACCAGCGGGGCTGAATCCAGTGCTTTCCGAGATATAGCTGAAGGATTGGATGGACTGATTAGCTTTGATTGGAGTGGATGTTTTAGGTCCTCCAGGGTGTAACTGGTGCTGCATTTGTTCATCAGTCGTTGGCTTAACTACGTTAACTGGTTTTAAAGATGATGTTGAGCTAGTATTGGAAGGGGGTAAGGGTGCGGCTGGCTTTTTTAGGGTCATTCCACTCACCACCGGCGCTGCCGCTGCGGCTCCGTCTTTGGCAGGATCTCCAAATTTCGTTTGGTTGGGTTGACGGGAATATGGGCGTTGCTGTGCGTTTCCTCCTGCGAGCTGCTGGCTGTGGTGTTGCTGAGCACTAACTGGATTCCCTAGCTCTCCAGTGGGATGATGAGTAGAAGTAATTTGATTACCGGAGCTTGATTGTGTTTCCAGTGTAGCTGCTCCGGACGAATGTGCAGTGGTGGCTGTACTAGTAGTGGCGGTGGTGCCGTGACTGGTGGCTCCTTTATTCTTCTGGCTTCTCGTCGACCCATAACCTGATGAGCCAGTCTGACTCAGTTCGCTTGGGGGCCTTACATCTCCAACGGACTGTTATATATTTTTTAGGATGATTATGTTGATTTAGATGAAAGGAAAGGAAATGGAAAATATAATGGCGTTTCAACGTTTGCGATGATGAGATCATCATCATCCAGTTCCATGTTAGGGTTAGCCGGGAGAAAGTGGACAAAGGGAAAAGCAGCAAAAATATATATTTCAAACACAGCGAGCAAAACAAACGGCGACGATGCAGCAGGATGTCACAGTAAAAGGGTTTCAATCGTAACACACACGCACGGCCAGAGGATATCAGCAATAATAACAAAAACAAAAAAACAAAAAAATAAGAATTGAATTAATCTCCAGAACAAAAAAAACAAAACACACACGCGGCAAATATTCAGAAGCCGAGAAGCTTTCGCTGAACTCAACTTTTTACTGCCATTAAATTATCTACATGGATGTAGTCCAAAAATATGATTTATTTTTCATAAAATTCTAGCCAGGATTATGTAAAGTGCAGTACTGTACCTTTGACTGGGGTGATTGGAGGCCGTGAAATGGGAGGTTTTCATAGAACGCCTTCCCATCATCATTTAGCTCCCCTTTGCGATGAGCGGGACTGGGATCTGTGAAGAATTAGCGAAAACACGTTAAAATCGGACTCCCTGAATAATTGTTCAGCTTTGTAAATTTTTATTCGGGTGCACTACAAAAAAGAGAATAAAATAATTCGATAGGAAAAATGATAAATTAAAATATTTTTTTGTGATGACTTACAATGAAATCATAACTCATTATAAGTCACCGTTTAAGCTTTAGGAAGAACAAAGGTGAAAAGTTAATAATTAATTATAAATTGGGAAGTTTAATGTACGTGAAAGGATATTAACGATTGTGCGAGTATACAAAAAGTGCCACAAAAACAACTCAAAAATGAAAAGTTTTTTGTGCTTTTCTAACTTTCCCATTCCAGCCAAACACCGTGAACAATTATGAACTTGTTTGCTACTCATTAAACTACCGATTCACAACTACAATTTGGTAAAAGCCTTAAAGCTATCTCTAAATAAATAGCAGTGAAGCAGAAGTGCAAAGCAGAACTTGAAAACAGCTCACAAATCACAGCGACAACATGCAATGAGCAACGAAAGCAGCCAGCTCGCACACTCATGCACAGTGCATGTGAATTCATTAATTTTTATCAAAGCAACGATCCAACATATTTACACGCACTAATAGCAACCCTTTTCCGCTTATCGAAACAACAAAGTGCTACACTCAAAGATAACATCTACATCGCATTATTATTAGTATTTGCATTAGCCCACTATGAAGTTTCTCATGTCGCCCCATTCCAAAAAAATAAATCTCGGATATATGCTAGCAGAGAAAAGATCCATATTTTATCCCGTGACGTGTGTGGTGTGTCAACCTGTGTGAGAGTGGATGTCAGGTAGCCTGTTTACTAACCTTTGGAAGGCCTCTTCCGCTTCCTCGTACCTGTGGTCGTTCCTGATGACAGAGGCATCGTAGTGGTTACTAGCATGGCAGTTGAGTTGTTCTCTGTTAGTAATTCGCGGGTTTCCACAAATCAAGATGTAAAAGCAGTTTGTTTATTTTGGCAACAAAAACACGTGAAAAACATGAAAACAAAATGACAAACAAAATATTTTGATTAGTTGAAATAATAAAAACGGATACTAATGTAAGCAAAATGGCGTTTGTTGAAAATTTCACACTGCCAGTTAGGTAGAGAAAATGTGTGTAGTGAGTGGTCGCTTTTTTAGAATGAGATTTCGTATTATTTTTTACCGTCTGCGTTAGGTAAAGGGAGAGTGGAGGTGGAGGGCTTTGTTCCGTAGCTAAAACCATTAATAGGCTTAACGCTTTTTCCTAAGCTGTGCAACCCATTCACGTGAAGGTGAACACCTGGCTTGACCGGCCACTTTGGCGTCGTTGGCTGTGGCGGTGGCTGGCCATCGCCGTTAGCATTACTGCTGCTGGAGGCTACTACCCCATCACCAGCCTCACCTCCACTACCACCTCCAGTCTGCCCATTCCCCAATACTGGAGATGGAGGGTGGTCCGCGTCATCATCACAGTTACTGTTATTATTGTTATTGTTGTTGCTGTTGCTAGTATTACTGACAGTGACGGTGTGCAATGTTGATAGTAAAGCTGGGCCAATGCCACCCGCAGAATCTGACAAATCTTGCTTTCCGTCAGGACTGCACGCGTTTGCAAAATAGTGCATGGATGACCAGTGTGTGAGCAAAAAATTTATTTATTGCGATTGCGTGTGTGGAAGCGAAAACAAAACATGAAAACAAACACAAAAAAGCAAAAAAACATTATTACAATTAACTATTTAAACATGCCATTTGTTGATGGTGAGTCACATGCAAAAACGGTTTTTAGCTGTAGTAAAGTGGAAATGTTTTCGTGTAGACATTTACTCCAGATTAACCCTTCTTTTCCGGTGCAAATTGTGACGAATTTTCTTTTTTTCTTGTTTCGACTTATTTTCTATTTTGCAAGTGGGCTTAATACCTAATGACTAAATGATTTACTACAGGAAGCAGTTTCTACAACAGCACTAACTACTACAAGTAAGCAACTACATCGTACTTAAGTACCAAATGCGATACGCAATCAACCATGCTCGGAGAAATCACGTCCGCCGAAATAGTAATCGCAACTGCAATTACCATGAGAAGTAGTTAGAGTTAATATGAAAGAATAAAATGTACAGAGAGTATTCATTTGTAAGCAGATACAAATTAACTGAATAGTTTTTGAGCTGTTTTGAAATATATGTTGACAGTGAAATATCTGAACTGAAATTAGTTTTTCTGTGCATACGTATAAGAGTGTTTTCGCAAACAATTTTCTGAATATTTTTTTTTGTTTATAATAAAAATATAATATATATTTATGTACAGCTGCATGCAAAGAACGTTTTTTCTGCAGCGCTATATATAGTATAAAATATATTTACAGGTATATATTTTTGGCAGCCAAAAAATTTGAGAAAATATTTTATATGTAAAAAATATTTGGAAAGTAGAAACAGAAACTTGGTAAAGAAACAGTGATCTGAAATTAAATTTTTTTTGGGATACTTTACGAAACAGAAAGAGTTGCAATAGGTATATGTGAAACTGAGAGCGTTTTTCCAAGGATAGTCTCATTTTTATGTACAGTTGGTTGGTTTTTACCTGTTCTGATGTTTATACAGTTTTCTATTCTTGCGAATAATATTTTTTTACCTGTGAAGTGGGTGTAGGAAGTGGATGTGAAGTTCGTAGAGAGTGATGGTGAAGCGTCATAGGTGCTAATGTAAGCTCTGCCCTCAGAACCGCTACACGGAAAAAGTTTTTTTTATTGGACAGAAAAAAGACAGGACTTTTGTCAGTTCACCCCAAAAGAAGAGTAAAGCAAAACATAGTAGAGCTTAGAAAAAACGGGTAGTTTCCTTCGTGTTCGACATATTATACAAAAAGGCATAGTTTTTCTAAGGTTGTAGTTGTAGTAGGTAAAATGTAACTGTTATTAGCTGTACAATCATAATAAAATATATTTTTTTTGTACACGCACGGCTAAAGTTTTTTGTAAGTGTAGGTATATATCTCTGCGGACAGTTTTTAAATTAAGGATTCCCCATTTCTGTTAAATAATAAATTTATTTCTACAGGTCACTTATCCAACTTTTCAAGTTGATGAGTTGATTGTTTCATTACTCAGGTAAAAGACAGTATTAACTACACAAACACAGTTCTAGAGATAAAATTGGGCATATATATGGACAGAGTCGCTATGGACTGGACATGTGACAACAACAACAGTCTTAAGTGCTCAGAGGCAGCGTATATAATAAAAATATATATCCATTTGCGTAGCCGTACACAAAAATATATAGTCTATAGCTGATAAAAAGTCAATTATAGTTCAATTATAGTTATTATTGCTTGTTTAGGACGGACACACACAAAAAAAGAACTTTTAAGACTGTGTACAGCTTAAAGTATATAGTAGCGTGAAAACGCATACATTTCTCACTTTTTTGTTAGTTTGCATTATAGCTCACATTGCGCTGCGTTTCATACTTTCTCTTTGCTACTTGCACACACCTACCGCTGAGCTCTTTTTTTTTCATAGAAAAATATTTTTTGCTGCTGCAATTGCCAGGAAAATAAGGAAATAATAATTTTAAAAAAATACTTTTTGTGAATATCTGATCTAGGAAAATTAAGACATATATAAACATGGCTCGCTATTTACTTTTTTATAGTCACAGTAGTTTATAAAATTACACAAAAAAAATTA